>JASAND010004975.1:0-119710 GCA_030248195.1 Trissonchulus latispiculum
GTAATAAAAATACCGGTTCAACCTGTGCCCACACTGTGGGCTCTTGTAAATCACATCTATATTTATTAATTATATAAAAAATTAGAAATCTAATGCTTGAATTACAATAAAAAATTATAAAATTTAAAATAGTAATGTTGAAAACTAGTTTTTAGCTTAAGTTTTGTTAATAGTAGAAATTTGATAAACATTCTCCAGATTAATGGAGCCATATTATGAATTGCATATCATAACAGTTAAAGCTAATGCTCTATATGTATTTATCCACACTTTCTATATTCATAACCTGAACTGTCTTAAAAGAAGTAATAACTAATAAAAAACTAATGAAAATAAAAATTTATTTATACATTATCAATTACAACATCATTCATTAAAATATCCATAACGTCTTCATTTTCTTTAACTCCGGAAGAACCGAATCCTCGATTTCCGCGCTCTGTTTCACGGAGACTCGAAATTTCAACGGCTTCAGCATATATCGCACGCTCACATATCAGTTGCGCAATCCTATCCCCAATCCGAACCTCAAAATCGACATTGCTGAAGTTTACTAGAATTACTCCAATGTTTCCAGTATAGTCCTTATCTATAACTCCACCCATTACATCTATTCCTGATCTTAATGCCATTCCGGATCTTGGTGCTATGCGACCATAACAACCGAAAGGGAGATTGATAGCTATATCTGTTTGAACAAGGTGTCTACCAAGATGCTTGGGAATAACACAATCTCGAGCGCTGTACAGATCAAATCCCACACTATCCATTGATCCCCTTGTAGGCATTTTTCCTTGCTTTGATAGTAATAAAACTTCAATCCTCTCCATTCTATAATAGAATAATCAAAATCATTATACTAATTGTATCCTATCTAAATCATGTATTGTCCCTATATTAAAACACGAAATCGCATATTTTCTTTATTCAATACAACAAGTACAATAACAATCAATAACTTCATTAATAATCAATCAAATCAATTACACAATACCATAATGTCCATAAGCATATGATGTTACACCATCATCCAAGATGTAACGCTTATCATCAAAAGCTGATAAGCTGATTTTGTTTGATTTAATTGAATAAATTTGATGCTTATCACTTCTGAACATATGCATTACATCTCTTCGATTATCACCAACAAATAAACAATTAACATAATCATCATGACGCAGAACAGTTTTCACAACATTTTTTTCACACCTTTAGCACGTTTCTTTTCAATGTTAATACACACAAAGCTATACATTTTGGCACGCAGGCCACAAAATTCAGAAATGGGACTACCCGATGTTTCATCCTTCATTTTACCAATCACCTTTTTATTTATTGTAGAATACAGCGGATGATCCATAGGGTAATCACTAAAATCGAACAAATCACTATTTACAGCAAAATCGTTTAAACATCAGTGGTCTGTATACAATAACAAAGGCTATCAGTGTCAGTGAATAACAATTTTACAGAATTACCATATTTTGCAATAACATAGTTATAATGGAAATCATACATGAGCAGTTTTGACAAATCCAACACAGTAAACCCAACATAGATGGGTTTATTTAGTTCGATCGTCGTTCGTTTTCTGCAAACAGCCACCAAATCCTTGCCCGTTCGAAACGAGGACTTGCTACCAGCTTGCGAAAACGAGTCTGATCATGTACCATTTCTACATGCAAATAACGACGTACATTCTCCATTGTTTTTCCAAAGACAGCATTATTTAACAGTTTGTAGAGATCCTTCTCAAAATCTGAATTAGCAAGTTTTCGCCTCTCAGTATTAAAGCTGATATAAGGCTGCATCCACGCAGATTGTTGAAAAGCAAGGACGCGATGTACACGCTCAAGTTTTAGACCCAATGATAGATATAATTTTAAATTACGAAAATGAATGATATATTTTTGCTTATTATAAAGGTTGGGCACAAGCTTGTACACCATACCAGTCTTAATACTAAGACGCTCTTGCAAACATTTACAATACGATGATAACATATCATGATCGATCTTCAACTTTTCAGGTGCTAACGGATACGACGTGTGCAAATCATGTAACTCTTTTGGGTACCCCAAATCAACTTCTAAAACATATCCCTCCTCTCCCTCCTCATTCACACACTCCCAATTAATTTTATCAATTTCAGATTGTGAAAGCCAACGAAAATTGGCACACGGCAATTTTTGACTCATTGCCCATCCATACAAATTGTTGGCATCAAGATACATAATATACGAAACAGGTAAATCATCATCAAAATTATTTAGGTAAGGATTATTCGCTTTAGCATAGCGATGAGAAATCATCGCTACACCTCCGCGAATACCCTGTTCGAAAAACATGTACTGGTCAATGTCCTTCAGAAGTTCCAGTCGAATGCCTGTCAGCTTCAAACAAGCATCCCATCCAAAACTAGGAAGTGTCACGTAGTGAATGGGATCCAAGCCGTAGTGCTGAAGACAAAAAACTCGGAAGTTCTCGAAGACATCACCCAGCAGTAAGACATCAGACAAAATATATAGATTATGATATTCACCAAGAGTATTTACATTGAAACTGTTCCATACAGCACGTGCATGTTCATAGTCAGAGTCAGAAATGTCGTGTTCTGTTAAACGACTGTAGAAGGAAGATCTAGGTGGAAGGGTGGTCTCATCAAATCGTTTCCAGGAGTCCATGTAATCGTATGGATAGACACCCTTTCGTAGTAGTAGTTCTCTTTGCTTGTAGTCTTGGATGTGAGTAGACAATATTTGAAACTGCTCTGGTTTCATGTTTCTAACCAAACAGTCAAGAGAAGCAGTCAGAAACTGATAGCTATCAATAAATCTGATGCGCCAAGTAGTCGGCTCTTTCCCATATCCTCCAATTAATCTCTCCTCCTCAGATTCATTGTCCCTTTCTTTATGAGACGATTGCTTCAAGGAAAAACTTAAGTAGTCTTCCATACCTTTAGCAATAGCATTCAGTTTCAAATTTCGGGTCTTACAGATCTTTCCAATGTGTTGCATTATGAGATGACCATCATAGCGGCGAAGGTTGTGAAATACCACAGTCACATCTCTATTTAAACGATGCATCTGATTGCACTTGTTGTGGGCGGGACCTCGGAAAGATCCACAGAGATGACAGTGGTCTCTTACTCTATCATTAATAAGTTCCTTTCCACACAGATGACAGTCTCTCAACATCTGAAAGCTGCTTTCTTCACAAGACTTCATTTGAAGAGGTATTGGGTTATTTAACGCAGAGCTGTAACTCTCAGCAATGACAATCAGCTCTTCAAGGAACTTTTCGACACAGTCTTGCCCTCGATAGATTGATGGTCTTCCAATATCTTTCGTTGACTCTCCACAACACTGTTTGATGAGAACTAGTCCGAACCCACAAGGGGTATGACGTTGATAAGCGGTTGTAGATGACTTCGATGAACAAGGTTCACAATTGCTGATCTTTTCCGTAAGACATTCAAAATCCGCGTAAACAACAATTGGCGCTCGCAAGGATCTATGGTAATTTTTGAACTTAAGTTCATCTTCTTTCGGCATAACGATCTTCGCAGGATCATTATTGAGACATCTTTCTCGATGCTCGTTTAGCCTGTGATCACTATATTGAGGCTGCAAGCATCGTCTACAGAAGTATTTTTTATGCTCATCCTTTCGCTGGTCCGAAAGCAAACGGTCCAAGTGTTTGATCCAGCAGAAATGACCCTTATATAGCAGCAGATCAACATGCTTCTTATCATTGCGCTTTGAAATATATACAGGTAATATGGTTGATTGCTCCAATGTAAAAACATTGATAGATATTCCATTCTTCGTTTCAAATTTAGGCACATTTCTGAAGCTTAGAGGCATCTCCAGCCCGCTAATATCCAATTCTTCTGCATACGGTTTGTACTTGCTAACCATGTTGGCATTATTCTTGCTTTTAACAGGATGTAAAGCTGACAGGACTGCCCACAAAAAGCACAGGTTGTCATCATTTTTTACGTTGACGATTGCTCTCTTTACTTCAATCCAAGCTGGTAACTTTTGATAAGATGATCCACGCAGCGGACGATGAGCAGCCACATGTACGTCCAAATGTAGCACCTGCTCCACAGCCCAGTCTGATCCTAGTTGTATAAACATATCCACGTTTTTGTGAATTTCCTGTTCTGCCACGGCTAGCTCATCTCGGAGTTCAGATGCCACCTGGATGTCTTTAGCTTTACAGCAAAAGTGTGACTCAATTTTCTCTTCTGGTCTTGTAGTCCTGTATAATCGAATTCGAAGACAAAGCCAAAATTTGAGTCCTGAAAGATCCACACATTCCTGCTGAAGCAGTTCCACCAACTTGCTTCGACATTCATTAAAAAAGATATGAGGGTCGCCAGCATAGTGCTCTGGCTTTATTTGATTACCTCGCAACCACCCGTGGAATGATTGAGGCAGAGATATCACATCATAGTGAGTGATTAGCTCTTCATTTCTACTGAGGTCTATGTCTTCATTGAATTCTTTTTCTGGGCTCTTAGCAGCATGTTGTCTGTCAACAGCATAAGTGTGACCTGTGTTCTGATCATCATCTAAAGCCAACTTCTTGACAAGAGGTTCAGCGGATTCCACTGACTTCATCCTATCGTGTACTCTCACATGTCGTTGCAAAGCATCCAATCGTGATAGCAGACGTCCACACTGTCCACATTCAAAACTATCACCGTTGTGCACTGATTTAATGTGTCGGATGAGGTTCCGCTTGGAGTTGAATTCTACATCACAAATATCACACAAAATCTTCATTTTCTGAAACAATTGAAAATAACTATATACTCCTCGATGCAGTAGCTCTTAATTAGCTAAAATGAGGCAAAGTGACCTTTGAAGAGGACTCCTCCCTACAGGAGGTTATAGGGTTTTGTCTCTTGATCCTCAGTTCAAAACCAGGAACGACAACTCGAATGTTGACTACATCTGTGTAAGTGGGGGGGGGGTCCTTCATCAGGCTTACGTCAGGTTCCTGACTTCCTCTCTATCTCACACGTAGCTGAACAGAAAATTGCTCGAAGTTATTCACTCGATCTCAAAGAATCGAAGTAGACAGCATTTGCAGAAAATGCTGGACTTTACCGAAATCAAGCAAAGCTACACTCCCTTCTCCTTACATACGTTCATCTCTCCTCCACACCTCCTTCATCAACACTATACAATCTAGAAGACTATTTAAGAGAAGATAGAGATACTTACCACTACTCGTTGTAGTCAATAAAGATTAAACTGACAACATTTAAAAGTTATAAACCCTTATATAGTTTTTCGGAACGTCAAATGGTGATTAGATTGGTTAATAATATCACGTGATATAGCTTTAGTGGTTGAAACATAGGACAGAATCAAAGATAAAGAAAGTTCTAGAAATCTCTAGAATCTTCGTCATATTTTGAAAAAGAATCCTCATTTTTATACTACTGCAGTCAGCTGTAATCTTATGTAAGTTATATTACACAACAACTATGACTGTATTTCAAAATAGCCAGCTCTAATTATACATTAACAACGGTGAGGAGGTTAGCGGTCTCCTCGCACCAGCTCAAACAAGCAAAACCTCTACCACCTTGGGGAACATGGGGTAGCAAACGAATAGCTAAGGGGTAAGCTAAAATAGCCAAAAAATTAGTTTTTACGCTAAAATTATTAAAAAGTTCCGGCCTCGCCGGAATGTTTTAGCAAAAATGTTTAATTTTTCATGGAAATCAGGCAAAATTTTAGAATTTTCTTTGCAAATTAAAAATTTTGTTGCAAATTTTAATAGAAAATCGCTAATTTTAATAAAATTAGCGTTAAGTTTTTTGAAAAATTTCGCAAATTGCTTTTGAGGTCAAGCCCCCCCTCCGTGAAAATTCCAGTTCAAGGTACAAGCCCTCTCAAATATGTTTTGGGACTAGCTCTCATATCCATGAGTCTATTCTGCATTAAGGATTGCTGTAATGTTGTCAACGCAAATTATCCACAGCGAAAAATAAAAGTACTTATCTTTATCATTTCACACTTACTCCAATGATCAGGTAGTAGTAATAGAATTTAAAGGAAATAAGGATAATATAGATTATATAGCAAGGTGCAGTAGTCTGAACAGAATAACTAGTACCACCACTATAAGACAAGAAACTTTGCTTAATCGTTCACTCTATACGACAAATGCAAGGAATCTTCTGGTCACAATAATCAGCAAATGTTATGCTTGTTTCACTGTTGTTCTTTATATACTGTTTGATAGTGCCTTAGGCGAAATGATGAGAATCCTTTAATCTACAAAAACTTAGTATGCTTAACACTAGAAAATTCCGATGGTGACTTATTTTAAATCACTATCTGGTACGTAAAGGTGTCACCTGATACCAAACCGATTACGAAATGAACTTTGACATTGTAGATTTGAGTCAGCAGTACAAGGCAGTGCTTTGTGCCACTGGAAGGTGGGACATGGTGTCAGGATGTGCTTAACACTAAATGGTGACGTGATCAGAAAAAAATTGGAACAATGCGAAATCAGATATTAACAAAATGAAGAATTTTGTATTTCTGATAGTTGGCCTGGTACAAGTGTCTCGAGCTGATGACATCTCGATTGCATTCTTTTAAAGTGACGAATTTTTTAGTATAAAAGCATCAACAGAAGAAATTTCAGCATCAGTTGTTCCTGCATCGACTCCAGAATGAATCCTTCAGTTGCTGCTGTTTTCCCCATTACTGATTCAAAATCAGTTCAAGTTGTTTACAACCGCGATGGCTTTGTGTTTCTGGAACTTCGACGTCAACGAGATGATGGAGTGGTTCAATCTATTGGTCTGGGCAAGAGAAGTTTCAACGCTCTTATGGCAGCCAATGAGTGCGTTCACGATGCTGTACGAAGTGGTAAGGATTTGCTACGCTGTGATGGAGGTGGCATAGAACTGGCTACAAACAAGTGGTTCACACTGTGTCACTTTAATGGGAAGCCTTACATTCATGTTCGGTACTGGATTGTTCGGGATGATTGTCCCGATGGAATTCCCTCTTATAAGTACGGGGTTGGATTGACTCTAAAGGAATGGGTTAAGTTTGTGGGTTTGGAGGAGGATATTCGAGAAGCTATTCGGGATGCTATTCGGAATAATCGACGTTGTGTGGATGGGTTTAAAACCAGTAAAGACGACAGCAGTGGAGGTGCCAGCAATGACGGTGGTGGCAGTGGCGGTGGTGGTGGTCTAGCGGCTGTATGCGGAAAGGTTGACGGAATTGATAAAGGGAACGATGATATCGACAACTGTCCACCTAGTAGCAGTGGAAGCAGTAATGCTGGCTCCTGCTTTGGTCGTGGAAAAAGGAAGCTTAAACAACCTAAGAGCGGATGCTATGCGAGAACCACAAACTTTTTTCGAACTTTTTTAGCTTAATTAATTAGGCTGAGCTTATGCTAAAAAAATGGCTTAGGCTTAGACGTGTAAAAGCACGCTCTGTTCTAAGCCTAACAAGTTAAGCCGGTTAAGCCGTCTCGGTAAGCCTAGGCGCTGCCGCGGAGGAACGCGTTATTTGGTCGTCCTCACATAGCAGGGTTTTTACATATATATATATATATATATATATATATATATATATATATATAGATTCTGAAAAAGTTGTATTACCAATGTAATGACCCATTTGCTTTTTAATTGATATTAAAACCGGAAAACTAGCAAGATTAATTGAATTGTATTCAGGTTTTCTATTAGGTCAGGGAATGAATTTAATGAAGAATTTTCCACTTTCTGGTTGGTATACTTTGACTTCTTAGTCTTAGTTTCGTTTGTTCTTTCATTCGTTCTAATTTTTTCACATGATCCAGTTTCGGAAATTTAAATCACTAATAATATTGCAAAGTGACTGGCATTGATAACATAGAAATGTTTAAACATAAATCACTATAAGTATTTTTATCATTGAATTTGTTTTTTCAAATTTTATAACTTCTTATTGTAATTCAAGCATTAGATTTCTAATTTTTTATATAATTAATAAATATAGATGTGATTTACAAGAGCCCACAGTGTGGGCACAGGTTGAACCGGTATTTTTTATTACTACTTACATGTATTTCGGTGTATACATATATCGACTGTGTGAGGTTGGTTTCTATTCGTGTGGCAGGCTGTGCAAACTGCAAACACTACAAGGATGTACTGGACAGGCAGTTGATTTGGCATTCAACTGAATACTCAAAGTATTAACTATTTATGGCAAAACAAGTTGAAATGTTCTGTTCATACATGAGCAAGAAATGAAGGTCTGACGTATCAAACTATGGCAAAATTCTGCGCAGGGGTCTGCCAGCTTCTGGAATATATATTATCACTACCTGCACCTGAACACAGAAAACTTTTTACGAGCACTTATTCGACAGAAAAAATATTTACATTAGCGCCACAGCAGAGTATTTGAAATTCGGATCAGCGTAAAGATTGCGTATTTTTGTTTTCGAATGCGCATTTTAAATTTCCTCTGCGTAAAATTACAAAAATAGCTTCTCAAAACTATAAACTCACTTAGCGCCGAATGGGTTTTTACCATGTTTTTAATAGGACTAATGTAGTATGGGGCGGGCTTTTCGACCCCCGCTCCCGGGAGTCAAATCAGGAGTAAATTTTCAGTTTGTGTTCCTGGTATATCATTCCAATTTTGTCTTTCCAGTTTTTGTTTGACATGGTTTTGTTTCAAGTTTCCTACTTCGAGGGTTTATATAATATATCTGCAGCATCATTCAATCAGGTTTCATAAAATTTTCATAAAGTATTATTTGACCGCTTCTAAACGTTCTCAACTCTTATCCTATTTTGGTGAACTAAAAAGTGGTAAACTCCACCTACTCCGGTGTGCACAACAAATCCAAATACACTTTCCGGTTTGCACTACAAATTCAAATACACCTCGGCAATGTCAAACAATCACTCCTCCGAACATTATTTAACCGTCCCTCTGCGTTCTTCCCCCGAGGCTTGTGACCAATTACCGGACTCCTACCTACCTGCCTAACTAGTTTACCTACCTAATTTATATACAGCACCTACAGTAAGTAACCAAATCTCACCTTGTCCGGCGCATGCAATATTTTATATTTTTGTTTATCATTTTTATGGTTTTGCTTTTGTGTTTATCTCGATTAGTGCATAGTGCACCCAGTCAATCTATATACAAAAAGCAAATACTCGTAACATCAACAACTACCCATTTTATGGTAGGTCTCTGCTGTCGTGCCCACTCTAGAACATCCATTGTGTCAAACTCATGATTAAATTCCACGTGTGTCTCCTTGACACTCCCACTTAATGATCCATTTCTAAAACTGATTGATCCAGACGCAGCATGAGACGGAGTGAATGATCCAGCAATTATTTTCATTGATCCACCCGTCAATTTTGCACAAATACCGCTTTTTTTATGTGGTTCGCCAAATACCGTTTTGCGAACCAACTTAATGATCCAACTGCGGGAGTCACATCATTTGAAAGAGAATTTTCTGTTTTCAATGATCCACAAACCCAAAAAATACGAAAGTGCTTAGAAAAAATTTAATTTCAATTTAATAACTTAAAACTTTCCAGGGATTTAACAGAAAATGCTTGCCTCCAGCCTCACAAGTGTGCTTGCAGTCCGCTCACCGAAATCTGATCGGTTTGAAAACAAATTTCTGACACAACCAATTCTTTTAATTTCTGTTATTTTATGTTAATTTTGCTTAATGTAATTCAATATAGTTTCCGTTGATTGTTTATTGTTTCAAAATGAGCGAAAAAGCAGAGCAAAATTTCAAATTTTGCACATATAAAATGTTGAATGTCTGACTTGCCGTCCGCTCACCGACAACGGGCAGGGTCGGGCGCAAATGACAAAATTTTATATTCTTTTATTATCAGTGTTGATAAAGGTTTTCGACGTCGCTGAAATATTCAGTTCTTTTGGCAAGGAAAACTTTGTTTCGTCCTGAATAACCAGGTAAACTAAGTTGAAAGGCGTTGCTGCAGTTACGTAATCATAATGAAAGCTACCACTGATTTTCTATACGAAACAAAGTTTTCCTTGCCAAAAGAACTGAATATTCGCGTTCAGCGACGTCGAAAACCTTTATCAACACTGATAATAAAAGAATATAAAATTTTGTCATTTGCGCCCGACCCTGCCCGTTGTCGGTGAGCGGATGGCAAGTCAGACATTCAACATTTTATATGTGCAAAATTTGAAATTTTGCTCTGCTTTTTCGCTCATTTTGAAACAATAAACAATCAACGGAAACTATATTGAATTACATTAAGCAAAATTAACATAAAATAACAGAAATTAAAAGAATTGGTTGTGTCAGAATTTTGTTTTCAAACCGATCAGATTTCGGTGAGCGGACTGCAAGCACACTTGTGAGGCTGGAGGCAAGCATTTTCTGTTAAATCCCTGGAAAGTTTTAAGTTATTAAATTGAAATTAAATTTTTTCTAAGCACTTTCGTATTTTTTGGGTTTGTGGATCATTGAAAACAGAAAATTCTCTTTCAAATGATTTGACTCCCGCAGTTGGATCATTAAGTTGGTTCGCAAAACGGTATTTGGCGAACCACATATAAAAGCGGTATTTGTGCAAAATTGACGGGTGGATCAATGAAAATAATTGCTGGATCATTCACTCCGTCTCATGCTGCGTCTGGATCAATCAGTTTTACAAATGGATCATTAAGTGGGAGTGTCAAGGAGACACACGTTTAAATTCCTCCAAGTCTTCCCTATGTCCAATAAATTTTGTTTCTTCTAGGTAGTGGTTGTTGTTTGAAGGGTAATAGAAAGCCAATTCGTGGTCCAAAACATTTTGAAGAATGAAGCCAAACGAGAAGTTAATTTTGATGGAGTAAAATTGAGTATAGAAAACGTAGTAGAGGAGTTTTTTGAGGTTAAACTCCCCTGTGTCTGTTCTGGAGTGGGCCCGACAACAGAGGCCTACCACAAAACGGGTAGTTGTTGGTGTCACCAGTATTTGCTTTTTTGTATATAAATTGACTTTGTACACTGTGCACTAATCGAGATAAATACCAAACCAAAACATAAAAAATGATAAGCTTTTGTAAATTTAGTGGGGAGGAACTGACGTAATGACTCGTTTCACACTTGATTAGTCTTTAAGTGGCACCTTACTACGCAGGATGAAAACATTTTACAGAAGGAAAATGGGAGGGGTCATGCCTTCATGACCTTTCCTTTTCTCTCCCCATAAATCTTACTTTTAACATTTAAAGTTTCGAAAGCCAACCAACTTCAGAAGAATGTATGATTTTTGAATCTTGAATAGAAAATCATTTTAGTTGAATTGAAATTAAATTTTTATGAAGGTAAAACTAGTTTTTGAAATCCCGCATATTTAAAAAGTGTGTTTTAAAAATGCAAAACATTTCTGATTACAAACTACAAGTTTTTTCGAAATTAGATCCAGGTGCTTTAGAAATTAAAATCGGCATAATTTAATTTTTAGTGTAAATCTAATTCTACATTTAAGTCAATTTTAAGCATCAATTTTTGATTTGATTTCCATAAAGGGAGTTGAAGATTAAAATACATTTTTTCTGAAGTTTTGCTAGTTTTCCAAGTTCTTAATATTAAACTAGTAAAATTTCTGGGGGGGGGATACAAAGGTCATTACGACATTTACGTCTCCGAATTTACTTTTGTAAGATTTCTTCAGCCTGCCTAGTACGGTGCAACTTATTAGGTTATCAAGCGTAAAAAGAGTCATTAAGCCAGTTTTTCCCCTCAAAATTTACAAAAGCCAAGAGATAAAACGAAAAAATACAAAAATATTGCATGCGCCGGACTAGGTGAGATTAGGTTACTTACTGTGCATAGGTGCTGAATACAGATTAGGTAAGTAAACTAGTTAGATCGGTAGGTAACAGTCCGGTAATGGGCCGATGCCGGATGCCAACCCAGGGGGAAGAACGCAGAGGGACGGTTGAGCAATGTTCGGAGGAGTGATTGAATGACTTTACGGAGGTGAAATTGGATTTGTAGTGCAGGCCGGAGTAAGTGGAGTTCACTACTTTTTAGTTCACCAAAATAGGACCAAAATAGGCTTCATTTTACTTTCATTTTATGCTCATTGAAGTATGGTGTTAAAGTAGAATAGACAATGAAAAATAGACCCCCCTGGTCTGGGAAGCACCGCGCTTTGGCAAAAAATGTATAAGCTACTGCAGATGGAAGAATCAATGCAGAACCGACGAGGTAAGCTGGGAATCTGTGGCGGCGGATCCCCAGAAGAAGCTTAATCCCAAGCCACGGTGAATTGTCTCAAGAAATTAATTTAGAGCACTCTTGAAGTTCCAACTACCTATTTTTCGGTTATGTATTTTGGTGTGTATTTTTGTTTTTGACTGCGTACATAAGTACGCAGTATTTTACGCAAAAACTGTGCACCACAGATTGAGCGTTTGCAGCACACTTTGGCACACGCTATGATCCGCTCGAAAATAGCGAAGAATTTGCTTACCGGCTTGATTTTACAAGCCAAGACGACGGCTTTTGCACTTTGCGACAAGAGCCAGCCGGACAGTATGCTATTCAATATTCGCATAAGTGGTCTTCCTGTATCAGATTTTAATCCAACGCCTTACAGTTTGTACTGGCCGAAAAGCATACAGAATAGATGAACCCTACCAAAGAGAGAAAAAGAAAGCCTGAAATATCAGAGCACTCTTTTTAAGGTGGTGATTCCTTTGGGGCACATACTGTTATTTGGCGTCGTAAATCAAGATGAAATTTGATGAAACTTTCCTAAATAAGTTCTTTTAGCGTTCTAACACCTTCCTTGCAATCCCGATTCAAAAATTCGAGATTTCCGGTCAGAGTGTCTTTTCCCAATGTCTGAACGTTTGCCAGCAGCTATATATACAGTTATGACTATATTCAATCGAAAGATCTCATTGAGCCTCACATTTTTGCTTTTCAAAGCAAGTTTCTAGCTTTTCTCTACCGTGAGATATAGCGGATTTTCTTGTTTTGGCGTCGAAAACTTGTCATTTTTGCAGAAATCAAATAATCCAACATTTCTTGAACTACGTAAAATCAAACTAAGGGCGTCGATCTGAAGGTCTCACAGGGACAAATTATCCGACGCATGATCGTCTTCCAACTGCTATCCTGTTGACTGCTATCATAAAAAATGTCGTTTTTGCAAAAACACGACCATTTTTTTCAAAGATTGTGGAGCATTCACCATGCAAGCTGGAGGGCTGCTACTGAACAAATGTGTTCTAAACAAATATATATACCCAGGGACGATTTTTTAGTTGCCCCGATTGCTGCTTTCTAGCTAAAGTAATCGCTTCACAAATTTGGAAAACTAGGCAAAATACAGGTTACGCACACATGTCAGCTTATTTCTCTATAAGAGCGATTTCACAATAAATAAAAAATCGACCCCAGCTATGTGATGGAGGTATCGAATGATATAACCGATGTCTCGCGAAAAAATTACTTGAGTCTGCAAAACTTCTGGAAAATTATACTTCTTCTAAAATGTGTTAAAAATATTTTAGAAAAGCAACATTAGTTTTGTGGCATGCATTAAAACGGAAAATGTCAAGCTACATTTTGATATAAAAATGGCTTCTTAACTCCAAAGAATAAATGAGTAATAATAGTGCAAACTATATGTGACCAAAGGGAATCACCACCTTAACTATAACAAAGCAATGGTATGCCTACTAATACAGGAAAAGTTCAAGTAAATGTCTGATTGGAAGTTTTTGTTGTTAGGCGTTTGTTTGGGCTGAAAAGACATAAGCATACAGAATAGATGAACCCATCCAAATAGGGAAAAAGAAAGACTGAAAAATATGAGCAGTCGTTTCCAACTGTAAGCAAGCATTGGTACGCCATACACAAGAAACGCACAAGTAAATGTCTGATTGGAAGTTAAATTTCTTGTTCCTAGGTTCGCGCTGTGCGGCGGTTAACATATTCTCGAAGCTTAAGCGCAACCAATCGCGCTGCGCGGGGGTAATATTTTTGCAAATACCGCGCTGCGCGGGGGTAAAATTGTCTGCGATTATCAAGCTAAGTAACGTGCTGAGCGAGCAGAAAATTTGCATAAATACAGCGCTGCGCAGACGTTAAATTTTTTGCAGATCTGGCACAGGGCGTCGCTCTGCGCGGGGATCAGATTTCCGCTCTGCGCGCGGATTATATTTTGCAAATTTAAACCAAATCATGTTAGAACACCTTGGGATATATACTTTTTGAACCTGGCCAAAATTGACATTTGTTCATGTTACAGGTGTTACAAAACTGTTGTGACCGAGCCGCACATAATTCCATCATATTTGTCACAATTTTGTGGACTTATGAGATGTATGTTTCCACCAAATTTTAGATTCCGGAATCATGCCAGATTTAAATTTTTCGATTCGTCGTGCTAAATTCTTCAAATTTCAGACGATTCTTCAAGTTTTGGCTAGAATTGTTCTCCAGCCGTTATGGTAACGGCAATCTGATGCATATATATATATATATATATATATATATATATATATATATATATATATATATATATATATATATATATATATATATATATATATATATATGGACGCAATATGTCTTCTTTCATTGTGCCAAAGCGTAGATGTTATTATTGAACCAAACAACATGGAAAATTATTATTTATACTGGATGTCACAAAAAGCTGGGGGACGGACCGGTTCTCAGGTGCCTGACGAGAAACTGAGAGCCAGCCAAGAACCAATCTTTGTTTGGGCTATCTTTCAGGAGTTTGCGTTTATTTGTTTGTTCGAAAGAAAGCAGCAGCCAAACTTGACAATATTTTCGAAATTCAGAAAAATATGTGCCTTTTCAACATATCTAGCTTCAAGCTTGAATAAAGCAAAATCGCAAAATCACGACAAACAGCCCACAGCAAGACATGACAAGGCAAATTGCCCGAATGCTTGAGCTCAAAACGACACAATTGAGACAAACACAGTCGATGTGAATATCCCATAGGGTGAGGAAATGGGCAACCTTTAATTTTACGCTTAGGTTTACCATGTTTCTGGTCGACAAGAAGCAACAGTTTCGCTTCACCGTTTTGTATCACCCAGCGCCATCAATCTCTATTTTGCAAAAAATAAAATAAAATTGCGCAAATTAGCTGCTTAATCTTGCTGCAATATCCTTACTCCCATATCCATACCACTCAGATTTAACTTTAACAAACCATGTAGACAAACAAATATTACACCTTTGAATGGGCTTTACAGGGATGTCTTATATTGGCTGCAATTCTCACCGGAGTAGGACCCACGAAAGGAGGAAATATGCCGATTACAAAAGTCATCCCGTTGACAGCTTATCCTCACATTTTTGTATTTGCCATGGAACTTCTATTTCTGTTGTTGGCCATGGCTATGTCAGCTTATGAACTGCTAGTGGACCTTGGAAATGCCAAAAGAATGCCAGTGTCAGTAAGTTTAAATCCTTCCCTTTTCACTGTGTCTGAAGCTTTCTAAAGGCTAGATCTCAACCCAATACATAAGTGCTCCCCGTATTTCCTATCTCTATAGATGGCTTGCACCAGTCGTATTTATCTCCTGTTTAAGGTAAACTTAAGTTTACACTCTCGTTTAGTCATTACTACACTTGCACCAGTCAAGTTTAAGCTAAACTTGAGTTTAAAATTTATAATTATTTAAACACTACCTACTGGTAATTTAAACCTGAGCTGGGCCATGTTTAAGGTCTTGTTTTAAGGCAAAATTGACAGTTATTTGCTGTTTTTGACCTCAGATACAAAAAGTAAGAAATGACTAGATTTGCAAACACAGTAATTTTGTTAGTACCCTCTTAAAGCACGAGTTTAAGGGGGGCTACTAAAGGTTTGCCCCGACTTTGTCCGATTGGCCTACTTTTTGGCGAGGATATAGAGTATGGGTGTGAAAAAAATATCGGGTACTGAGACCTTAGCTGCGTTCCAGCCATGTGCAGCCGTCTAGTTTATGTGCCCGACCCCCGCCCCGTTTTTCACAACTACCAACATAGTTAATTAAAAATCTCTGCTGGCTGCAAAACCCTAGCTTCAAGATTGCCATTTGCAAATGTGATTTGGCACATGTGCCCCTACCTGTAGAAAAATACTAGACGTCTGTATCTTATCTGTATTTAAGGGAATTACTCTTCAAAGTTGAAGTTTCGGCAAAAATTTAAAAATTTTTGGATAACAAAGGGAAAATTATATTACTGGTGCCAGCTATAAGGCTGTAATTTGGCATAAAAGGAGGCCCTATAGTCGGGGTAAGTCGATTTTAGTAGCCCCCCTTAAGGGGTGTTCTTGAATTAACTAAACACAACTGGTGCAAGCTTGCTTATGCCAGTCAAAACCGCCGTCTTTGGCTCTAAGCTTTGCTTTTGCAACAGAATCTTTTGATGCTTTTCTGAAACGTAAGCCTACTTCATTGCATCTTAGTGTAACTGTTCTGATTGTTGTAGGAATTAACTATCTTCATTATCATGGGCAGCATTCTGTTCGTTTGTTGCACATTAGAAGCTTGGTTTGCAACTTTACTTTGCCCTCATACATCCTGTTTACCAGCAGGCTATGTTGTTGCTTCGGTATGTCTGACATTTTATTCCATCTCCACTCTGAGGTGCATAGGTTAACGCGGGGGGGGTCTGGGGGGGGGGTCCAAGCCCCCCCCAACCCGGACATGGTACAAGCCCTATCGCCGTCGGGGACAAGGGGTAACGAAAAAATGGCCAAGGGGTAACGAAAAACAGCCAAAAAAAAATAGTTTTTACAGTAAAATTTCAAAAAATTGCCGGCTTCGCCGGAATTTTTTGACTAAAATGTTTCATTTTTCGGGAAAATCGCGCAAAATTTTGAAATTTGTACCAATAATTGAAGATTTTTTGCAAATTTTGACAAAAAATTGCTAATTTTAATAAAATTAGCGCTAAGTTTTCGAAAAATTTAAAAAATTTTTCTTGAGGTACAAGCCCCTCCTGAAAATTTTTGTTCAAGGTACAAGCCCCCTCAAAAGTTTTCGGGGACAAGTCCCCCCCAGGACCCGACCCTATGTTAATGTATGCTGAGGTGGCATATTTGTGATTGGTTCTGCCACTTTTAGAACTGAATCCTAACGCAACTACATTTTCAGCCTATATTTAACACTGCATTGGTTTGTTTGGGAGGCAAGTTGTGTAAAAGTGGCATTTTTGTTTATATACTCATGTTTTAGTTTTTGAAAATCTAGGGTTTGGGGGAATTGCAATTCAAAATTAAAAAATAGATAACGCGGTAAGTTTAGCGTTATGTCTTATTTTCAGTCTGCAATTATATTCTTTTTGCCTCCTACGGTTGAGTTTAAGATGTTGCGAATTTTGATTTTTTTTTGTTCTTATGAACAGAAATGGCTGCCTAATCCTCAAATGCTGTCGTCAAATCATGGTCACAATTTTGAGTTTGTAGTTAAAATTTTATGTTGGTGAGAAACATCTTATGACATCGACTTAAGTTTTGCAACTCAAGGAATGTTAAATGAGAATGATATGCTATCACTGCATCATAGTCCTGCCCCCTTTTAGGGGTGCTCTTGTTGATAATCTGATCACAGTAAATTAAATTTGAAGGAGTCAGACAGAATATGTTCGACTGGCGTTAGCGTCAGACATGTGCAGGAGGTGAAATTTGGAGGTGTGTGTGAGTCGGCTTTTGAAGGTAGCAGAAACCCGGATTTTTCCAGTTTTTGTCCAACGAAAAGCAGGAAAAAGCCGGATTCTGAGGTGGAAAGAATTGCTCCAACTTCCTCAAGCATGTCGCTATCACATCATAAAAAGAAGTATTATGGAACTATTCGCACCTGCAGTGCTCATTATTAATGTTGTTTGGATGATCACAAATAGAAAATCAAAATTAGTTTTGATGCGAGTTTTGATTTTCTGCTCAAAATCAAAATCAAAACTATTGAAATTTGAAAGTGCATCAAAAATCAAAGTGCCTCATTAGGTCCTTTTGGTTTCTGATTTTTGATTTTTGCAATCTTTTTCAATTCTCACCAGCAAGGGTTAACTCGTTTCTTTATGTACTCAAGAAAAATGAGCCATCAAGTGCATTGTTGCTTGCTTTGCACTTGTTTTGTTTTGCTGTGTCATGCTTCTTCAGTTCACTTTTGACATACTTGCTTGTCGTTCATCTCTGCCTTATCGGCCACTGCTAAGGCTGATATCTGTTTCACATTCAAGATAAACAGAATTAATAATATTACATATGGTTAAGGTGATGCTATTAGTTTGTGTAAATTTAACCTTACTTTCATCATTTTGTTACATTAACTAGTGGTCTCAAAGAAATCAAAAAGCAGAACAGCTTACTTATATGTGCTCTAGAGATGAGATCAGGGCCGAGAAAGCCCGGCCCGGTCCGGCCCGGCCCGGCCCGACGGGCCGGGCCGGGCCGCGCAGACCTGCTGTCCAGTCAGGGCCGGGCCGGGCCGGGCCGGAGAACAAATTAGTAAGGGCCGGGCCGGGCCGGAGAAAAAATTAGTAAGGGCCGGGCCGGGCCGCGCAACTCCCAACGGAAAAAGCCCGGCCCGGCCCGGCCCTGTCCGGCCCTGCCAAGCCCTAACGTTTTTTACATATTAATCTGTTGCACATGTACACTTTCCAATTCTAATAATTGTTTGCCTTCCTGACTTCAAATTTCTTGCTTTCTTTGCACCAAATGAGACTGCATGTGCCAAGTATTGTTTGAGTTTGCATACGGTTTTTCGAAATTTTAGTTGATAATGAGTGAATGTTTGTGTTTGTTTATGTCTGCTTTTGGGTAACAAAAACTCTACCTACTATGTAACTATTTTAAACTTACTAAAACAATAAACCAGTTCGGTAATTCGACCTCGAGCTAATTTATTCTTCCGATTTATTACTCTCTTGACTAATTTCCATAGTAGGGTGGAATTCTGACATATTCGTTATGCATAATTGATTTGAGAGAACATGTATATTATATACTTTGGGTCCCGAAAATAAGATAGTGAGATAAGATACACATGATTGTACACATCTCAAAACGACATAGAAGAATTTTTAAAAAATCAGGGCTTTTCAGGGCCGGGCCGGGCCGCGCACACTTAAACGGCACTCAGGGCCGGGCCGGGCCAGGGCCTGAAATTTTTGACACAGGGCCGGGCCGGGCCGGGCAGACCTAAAATTTGAGCAGGGCCGGGCCGGGCCGTTCCTGAAAATTCGGCCCTGATCTCATCTCTAATGTGCTCCTAAATTCTAGCCAATTTATCCTCTATCCCATATAATTTTAAGAGTTTAGGCTCGCTTTTGATCCACAATACAGGACAGAGGGGGCCCACAGTTTCTTGTATCTAATTTTGCTAAAGTTGTACAAGAAGTTTTAACAGAACCCAGTACTAATCGAAAACGGGATCATACCAAGGAAATCCCTCATATGAAAGATTGTCCAACCTCATCAAGTAGTGTTGATCGCATAGGCGGACAAAGTTTCGGATCGGATTGGCCGCCGTGATCTTTTCAATACTAAAAACCATGTTGCTCTAGTTTGTTGCTACAAAGTTTGAGCAACAATCTGAGCAAAATTGTTTCCACTATTGTGCGGCTTAATGCGATTTCATAGTTTCAGTCGCGAGCAGTCGCTCGCAAACGACCGAGTATCGACGTGCCTTAACGGGCGCAGAGGCGTGTCGGTCGACGCGCTACACCGCCAATGCTACAATTGGAAACGTAGACGTATCCTCATCAAATTGTAGCATCTCGTCTATAGTACCACTAGAGGCGCCGACGCGCGTCGACGCGCCGACTAGTAGCATCGCAGTTTACGCGCATCCACCCACGGCCGCTCGAGTTCATGTGAGCCGAATTGCGTTGACCTTTGTAGACGCACGTTGGGGCTCGTCGACATGCGTATGCCTGCGTACGGGACTTTAAAATCACCGAAAGTTACTGGTATCGCATTCTGTAATTTGACCCTACAGGCTTCAATTATGAGAAGGATGAAACTTTCCGAATGTGCTATTTTGGTGCTCTTTTACATTATGGGACCAGTCCCAAATTTTTATGTGAAAAATATAGCTTTTGGTTTTTGGCCTTAGACTCCTAGTGCATAGGTAGTCGAGTCACCGGATTGGTTGTGATGGTTGTAAAAACAGAAAGAACACGAAAATGAACACTTTTGCTTTTACAACCATTGAGCTATTTCTTGTGGTTGAGTCAATATAACCCAGAAACGAATGGGGGGGTTCAAAAGTGGCCATTATCGAGGAAATCAGTTTATTCGGAATTACTGCCACATGTTAAGGACATTGTTGGTTATGTACACTCAATCGACACTCCGTCTAATTACACAGTTTATCAAAGCCCATTAATTAGTACTAATTGCTTTAGGCTAGAAATTTGACTGAAAAACGATTTTGGCAAAGCTGCGATTATTCTGTTTTCGAACATCGACGTCTAAAAGACTACCAAATGGATTCGCGTGATTTTAGCACAGAAAATGTACACTGTTGTGTTGTGGAATTTTTCTTGGTTTGGATTAGAACTTCTCTATTTGTGACAAAATTCAATGCTAATTTGCAAAATTTTGTGTCTTCACGTCGATTTTCTAGGGCGCTAAGAGCTGTTGAGCCAAATTAAGACGTGTCCATCGGCCTAAAATGGCATAAAAAGAAATATTGGTCGATTCTGCAATTTTGGGAAATCGAAGTTCAAGGATCACCGGTCTGTTTTATGATGGTACAGTATATCAGAAAACTACCATTTTAATAGTTCCATACTATAGAATGAGAGCTGTACGTTTTAAATTGGAAAGTGTATATCGATTGCATACAAATAAACGAACATCATCCTCAATACACGGAAATAATTTTGAATAAACTGATTTCCTTAAACATAGACACTTTTGGTCCCCCAAAATGGTTTCTAGCTTAGGTATACCAAGAGTATATAATAGGAAGAGTGGGAAGCTTGGCCCTTCCTAATGGAAATTGCCTGCGAGATGCTCGGCACATTAAGGCCGAAATCTCGGGGAGGGGGGGTACCGCTTACCATTGTTCATCATGTGTTTATATGCGTTTGAACTAAAACGCATCTGATTGGCTAATTCTCTACCTTATGCCAAATTTATGTGTATAAGTGGACCCCCCCCCCCCCGAGATCTCAGGGGGGGGGGTACCGCTTAGCGTTGTTAAGCGTGTGTTTATATGCAGTCGAACTGAAATGCACTGATAAGGATTACAGTAGCTAAGTAGCCAATCAAATACATTTCAGTACGACTGCATATAAACACACGCTCAACAACGCTAAGCGGTACCCCCCCCCCCTGAGATCTCGGGGGAGGGGTCCATTTATACACATAAATTTGACATAAGGTAGGGAATTAGCCAATCAGATGCGTTTTAGTTCAAACGCATATATACACATGATGAACAATGGTAAGCGGTACCCCCCGAGATTTCGGCCTTAATGTGCCGAGCATCTCGCAGGCCATTTCCATTAGGAAGGGCCAAGCTTCCCACTCTTCCTATTATATACTCTTGGGTATACTGACTATTAGAAATAGTTCAACCATTGTAAAAGCAAAAATGTTCATTTCGGTGCTCTTTTTCCAGCCATAACAATCAATCCAATGTCTCTACTGTCTGCTGAAAGAACAAGGCCCAAAACCAAAAAATTTTATCTTTTCACATAAAATCCGGGACTTTAAAAAGCACTAAAATAGCATGTTTGGAAAGTTCCCTTTTACGTTCATAAAAATTGATGCCTGTATGGTAAAATTTACACAAAGTGATACCAGCACCTTAAGGACCTTCCGATGATGGTCCTATGTGAAATCGTCTAAAAAACTAGCCAAAATTCTTTGTTTACCATCAGTTTTAAAACATGTAAATGCTGCATAGCCAATAATATTACGGAGCCTTCGTTAGCAGCGACATCAGCATTTCATGCAATTAATGGGTAGGAACGAAACTACTCAAAACTTAGCTCGCTGTGAAGGACGTATCCGACAAAACTCTGTCAAAATTAGCAAAGTCCTTGATCATACAAATTTCATGATCGGCTCCCTTAACTCAGCTAAACTTCAATCCCAAATCTTTAAATCTTCAAAACCAAACATCCCAGGGTTTCCTATCAAAATTTCTAAAGTCAAAACGTCTAACGTTCATAACGTCTACCGACGAAACGTCTAACGACGAAACGTCTACTGTCAAAACGTCTAATTTTTCTAAAATTGTGTCACACGTTCAAAACGTCTAAACTTTCCAACTTTTCGTGATTATTTTTACTTATTTTGTATGGGTCTGGGTCAGTATTCATATAGGACGCTTTGGGTATGGGCAGAGTTGGAAGTGGGTAGCGGGTACCCACGGGTACCCGCGGGTACCCGCGGGTAATAGAAATTTTGCTACCCACAGGCTACCCGCGCGGGTAGTTGCGGGTATATATCTCTTGTTGATGTAGTCACTAAAATTCAAGGAATTTTAAGGAAAAATGTTCGAAAAAATATGTTTCGTGTTGGTGATTTAAAAAAATCGCTGATTTTCACTGAGTGCCCTTCTCCACGATTACTAATGGGCGTTTGACTACACTTTAGGTTTTATCCAGAAAAGTAATCATAAGTCTTTTTTCTTTTTGTAGAGTTTTCTACTTGTATTTCTCGCTTTCAGAAAGCAGACGTACTAAATAGCTCAGCATACAGACTGCTGTTCGTGCCGTTTTTGGCAAGCTTAAATGCCTGATTCCCTTGATGCCTTGTTTCCAGTGTTCCTTTAGTGAATGGTACATAAGGTCAACCTTTTCAATACAATTGTTCGAAACTGGAAATGTTTGCTCAAGAAGGTCTTCAATTTGAAACTGGGAATGTTTGCTCAAAAAATTTGGCAAACTAATATTATATAGGAGGTATTCTAGAAAAATCCTGATGACTATTATCATAATCCGTAGTAACAAACAGTATTTTAGTTGGGAAACCTCCTATATAATTTCGCTTTGTTTTTGTCTTTCAGAACGTAATAGCTCGTGGTCAGTTTTAGAATCAATCGGAAATCCGCAAACATCCGCAAAGCTCAACCCTTAAAATCCTCTTTTCTAATTCAGTCTTGGAGGTTTTACATGTATACGTTCACAGGTGGACAAGGAAGAATTACCCATCCTCTCTGCAAATTCCCCCAGAAGCGTTATCAAAATGGCTCTCACAGGCGGTAAAAAATTCGGGTACAAGGGGCATGAAAATTGCTCAAAGAAAGTTCCCAGACTCGCATTTCTGACGATCATCCGGCTTCGCCTGATGTTTTTACTAAACAATCTTCTAAGCAATGGTATTTTATTAAAAATCTCTATTTGTAGTTAAAATTTAGAAAAACTGGTGAAAATAGTGGAATTTTAACGACGCTAAACGTATCCAAGGGCCTGTGTCCTCTACTTGACCAAATGCGCTTTCGATAGCCGAACAATGCATAATTTTCAGCAAATTAAAAACCTTGACCATTTTTTAATTTCTGGAAGATGCGTTTGATTCAATAAAAACGTCCTTAACATTGTAATATGGGTTTTCTTTCGAAACTACATGAGTCCAACATTAATTTTTCGTCGAGATGCACCGAGGCCGGGTCCTGAAAATTGGAAGTCTAAACAGGAGAATGTTCTTAAAAATTCCTATTTTGGTATTATTTCAAGTATAGGCACAATTACTATTGTTGTTTTTTATTCAAACTGATGAGAATTATAATGAACGATCTGTACCAGTTTATTTAATTTTGACTTTAAAAATTCCAAAATTTTGGCCAAAATTGTAAAAAATTGCAAATTTTCTGGTCCCGGCAGGCACCGGTGCTTAACCACCGAGGTTGGTATTGGTCCCCTAGCCCTGATGCATCCCTAATTAAATGTATAGTAGTTTAAATTTTTAAACTTTTAAAATTTTTAATTGAATAAAAATTTATTTACACTATTGGCATTTTTTAATAAATTTAATGGCATGGTAATCATGTAGCATTCGAAAACTTTTGCGGGTATCTTGCGGGTATCAGTTGGCTGCGGGCTGCGGGCCGCGGGCCGCGGGGCGGGGCGGGGCGGGTACCATCTTGCAGGTAGCGGGGCGGGGCGGGTCGCCAAAAAGGTACCCGCTTCCAACTCTGGGTATGGGTGGCAGGGTCTTGCCAATCTTTTGAAGTTCTGGTATTGTCCCAAATATACTTCTTATTTTCTGCATTAGCTTCAGTATTCGACTAGTCATTGACTATTCTGTTAACTACCGACTGGTACCAAAATGGCGAAACGAAAGCAGATTCTCTAGCAGATTCTCTGGCTACTGGTAAATGGTTGCTGTTTGAAAGAATAGGTTGATCATTCGCTAAAGTTACCAAAGTGATTTAGGGATAGATCACAGTTAGTAAAGTAGGTTTTTAACAATTTCCTGATTATTAACTGAATACTGATTACTGACTGCAATTTGTAAAGATGGTGCAACAGATTTCACTGATTGCTGATTACTTATTAATTTTAAGCATAAGTTCTAGTTTCTAGAATTGAAATACGTTTACTTTAAAATAATATTAAACCTGATTTGCTTTCCTTAAAATGATTTTAGACATTTTGAACGGGTGACACAGTTTTAGAAAAATTAGACGTTTTGTCAGTAGACGTTTCGTCGTTAGACGTTTCGTCGGTAGACGTTATGAACGTTAGACGTTTTGACTTTAGGCCTTTTGAACGGACACCACATCCCAGTGTAAACACTTAGCATAAAGAAACCTTGAATCGTTAAACTATGATCTTTAAATAGTTTCTCCAGCGCATTATTCTGGTCTAGTATTACTGGCATTAATAACCCACCCTTTACAAGATATAAAGAGCCGGTGTTTATCCCCCCTTTTGTAAGTTAATAAGAGACAAACAAATTCACCACTGAATCGATCATTGTCATCAAATAATTCCGTATCAATTCTGCATTTTAGGTTTTTCTCCTATTTGCAACTGTACTGTCATTTGTTTCGGCGACTCTTGCGTATAAAGGACGATGAAAGTTACAGAAATAATGTTTGGAAGATTGCCAAAACTTAGATAAAGTGTAAAATATACTGTTCGGACATGTATATGCTATCATGTTCCATCAATTTGACTAATAAACAACTGCATCACGGTTATCCACTCATGGGATATTCTCCGTATTTATGACTATCTACAAAATACTGAATATCAATGCTAGATTGTATACAAAATGAATGCTGAACACAATAAAACCTCACTGTAAAAAATATTGCAGTTATCCAGTTAGTTATAAAAATTTCATTTCAGTTTTATTTTAAAACTTTAATTTTAAAAACTTTATTTCAGTTATAAAAAACAGTTACCCATTTTTCTTAGATTGGGAGCTTGTAACTGTTATACATGCATAAGCCTACCCTCTGAGATCTGGGATGCGGTACAGCTTAGCTTAGCGCTGTTAACCGTGTGTTTATATGCGAATGAACTAAAATGAATCTAATTGATTACTACAGCTGTCTTAGCTGCGGTGTCCAGCGCTGCGACTTAACTTTTCGGACCTGTTAACTTTATCGATCACGGTTAATTAAATTGTTAACTTCAAAACTACATGATTAAATTGAAGTAAAAAGTAAGGACAGTGCCGCTGCTGAAGCTCTAGATTACTTTACCGTTTTGGCTTTACGGGTACATGTACAGGTACACGTATTGGTGGTACATGACTTTTTTCTTTCATATTCTTTCATAGAAAGTTTCTGTGCTAAAGTTTGCAGATACTCTTTAGAAAATTTATATTTGGGAGTTTAGACATTCTGAATAGTGATTTTTTGCGCCTTTCGCCCAGGCACTAACTTTCGATTTTTTACCAATAACTTTAAAATTTTGTGTGGGTGCACACTGGAAGCTGATGGATTTAAAAACTCAAAACTTTAAAATTTTAGAAAATTTTAAATTAAGGTTGGTAAGGGGGAAAAGGGGGATCAAAAATGTTATGTCCCTGATTTTGTTGAAAACTTTGCAGTCAAAGGTTTTCACGGGCCCTGAGTACGATTCTCAAATCCATTTTACGTTTCAGCTTTCCGTTAGCTCAGAAAAATCTTACATCTCAACCTTACACCTTCGTTAGGGGATGCAAGAAAATCTTCAGTAGTCTGTTTCAGACGTTTTAATCTCAGTTGTATAAAAATGGGGGTGCTGACGTAGAGGAGCCTGAGGAGTTTGAGGTGGTTCTTACTAAAAGCTGTCGTTTTACACTTCGAAGATTAAGCTTAAAATTTTTGTGGAAACAACGCCTTATATTATTAAGTTACGTTCATAAAATAACTGGTTTAAGGGGGGTCGCTTTTTGGCCGATTTTTCGACCATCTCCGATTTTGCTCATTTTCACATATTTTGTAATCCTAACGGGTCCCCAAAACAAGACACGTGCGTTTTGAGTAACATTGCTTCAAGCGTTCTGTAGAGGCCTTCAAAGGTTACCTCGACATGTGTTAAACATAGGAAATTGAAAAAGTTAGGTTAAAAAGTTTGTGGCAGAAAAATTTTTCGCTGTATGCAAGATACAGCGCTGCAACCTTGTTGTACATGTAAAGGACATATCAGAGAGTGCAAATAACCCTTCTGGAACAATTCTGTTGAGTGTCGGATTTTTGGCGATTTTTCAAAGTCAAAATTTCGGAAAATTGGTGCTTTTTGTACCAGGAAAAACAGGACCAGCAAAACATTTTCGCCTCTCCTGCACGATTGGCAAAAGCTACAGAAATCGCTTATAGATTGTTGCACTCTACGCATACACAGAATTCTTATGACAGTAGTTGCAAATTTCTACCGTTTGTAGTGCTCTCAAAAAACGTGCCACAAAATGGGCTAATTTTGCTAAAATCATCATTTTGCACAATTTTCACGTTTTTTTAATAATTTCTCACTCGTTACCCACTCGAAAGTCACGAAAATTGACATATAAAACTCTCAATGTCTGCCTGACATTAGGGTACAGGCAAATGCTTCAAGGTAGAACTTTTCTGTCGTGTCGACTCCTTTGATCTCTTATAGGTCACAAAAGTCAATTTTTGAAATATCCGGCATATAGACAAATTGGGTATCATTCGATAGCTACTGATGAGCTGAACAACTTTGCTAATAGAATGATGTGTCGGAAATGTAGTATCTGAAAGTTAGAGCAAGTTAAAGTTTGAGGGCACAGTTAGCTGAAAAAGGCTCAGTTCACAATTGATGAATGTACTGTGAACGACTGGATGGATATTCCGGAGTCGTTTTAGCACTAGAATATTAGCCAACCCACAGAATTAATTTGCCATATTAGTTGACCCAAGTTTCGCTACCGTTCTGTCTCAACATGACTTTGGAGGGCAAATCGCAGTGATTTTCAAGTTTTCCAACTTTATAGCTGAATATCTCTGTCATTGTTTGGTTTCGAATTCTAATGTTTTGTCTTGTTTTTGAGAACATATGTACCTATATTGTGTGTGAAAATGAGCGAAATCCGTGACTATCGATTTTGACCCAAAGCGACCCCCCTTAAGCCGGTTTTCGTTAACCTACTTTCCTACCTATAAATACAACATCACACAGGTCACTTTCAGTGATGGCTACTACATTTGTTACTGTTGCCTGCATAGTTGTTCGGAAACTTGGAAATATTCCCATTGAAGTGACTACATTGATCAACAGCCCATGCTTCGTCGGTCACATATACATCACTTGTTTATTTGTGCTCCCTACAACCTCGAGAAACTTGGACGTCCAAGTAACAGGGTACTATTCGATTCGTCTCGAAGCAATCTTGTTTCAACTGGGACTCTATTCATCATCAATGAAAGTGGGGTCAAGCAAAGGACCTCATCTGCAAAATGCTGATTGAGGGAAACCTTTGCAAGGGTATTTTCTGAGCTGACCTCCGTATTTTATGACCAAGGGTATTTCCTAGTGGAACCTTATTCGGTATGAGTTGATGAGTAGAAGGAACTGAGTGCATCGGTTATTCTTTGGCGGACCCTTTGACCTTATAGCTCAAGGCACTAGAGTCTAAACAAAAGTGATGGACCTGATGGGGTATTTGTCTCAGTGGGTGTTGTTACAGTTTTTTCTGGCTCAGTTTAGATTCCATGGCTCAAGTAACCCTGACTATACTTAGGGATAATACTGTCATGATCGCCCAAATGCAGGGTTCCTTTGATAGGTTATCAGACACCTTTCAAGCACGGGGTGTAACAAATATTTCCCTTATGCTTAGTTTTCTAGAAATCCGAGGGGCCTTTGACGTCCATTTGCTTCAGTATAGGTATATCCAGCTCTTGAACATGACAGCTAAAGAGAAAATTCTGATGTTTAGTTCATCTCTTCGTGGTACGGCAGCATAAATGCCAGTTGGTACTATTCCGTTGAGTAATTGGAAAGGTACCGTGACAATTCTTCGTCAGTACATGAATCAATCGTCGGTATCAATGCACGCTTCGATTCAGATGTTTAGAATTGGACAGGGACCAACAGAAACAGTCTCGGATTTTTCGTTTCGTCTGGACAAACATACTAGGATAGCATGCGGAGATAATACAGATGCTACTTTGATCAAACAACCGAAGTTAAGGCTTTTCCTGATAGGGGTGCGAAGGGACTTGAAGGCTCATGTCCAGATGGACACCACTAGCTACGAGGTTGCTTTGATCAGGGCTCAAGAGGCAGAAGAATCCTACTTTAAGGATCGGTTAGAGGAAGTGATGTCTCTTCCGTATTGACTGGTACTGCGGGATCTCTGGTCCAGAATGCGACTACACAGGTGACCGACGTTAAGAAAATAAAGTTTGGGCCTGATATTCGTTAGTCAAGATGGCGAACATCAGAATGGGGGTCCTGAATATAAAGTTTTTCCAGCATATGATTGGTGTTTGAACTGTGGCCATCTAATCAGACTCGAGTATAGCCAGGTAAGAGGAGGACAGTATAGGCCTGAGAAAATGGTTACGGTAATCACAGGATTCAGACTTCGTCATGTTACTTCGTCATGTTTAGAACTTCAGTATAAAAGTTATCAACGGGAATATCGTTAGCCAGTCTCTGGACGGACCTTACTGTTGCTAGAACCGCCTCTTACTTTCTCGCCGATAAAGATTTCTCAGCAGATATCGCGTGCAGTGTGGCGAACATCAGAATGAGTATTGTTCGATTTCATCGGATGACAGAACTCATGGCAGTCTCAAGCTCAGGTGTACAGATGTGTATCAGGATTCAGGGGAAGAAAAGAGTGGGTCATTCTTCAAGTGACTTGAGGAATAGAGATTATAACATTCAAGAAGATGTGCTGAATTTCACCGAATGGAGACCGATAATGAAAGGGCGGAAGTTGATTGACATCCGAATGAGCTCTACAGTACGCTCTCTTATCTGGAGAACTTTAGTGTGGCTATTCCAGGAATGCGTAAAGAAAAGCAGGGTGGCAGCTACAGCTATGCCTATGGTTCTCCTTTTCATCCGCAGGGACCTCTAGCTGCGGTTCCAGGTTCCAGTACTCTTCCATCTCTATTAGATGAACCACGTGTCAGTAGTACAGTTTAGTACTTAGTACTAGTATATCCCAAAAGAGGAACTACGGAAAGCGTAGGCCTCAGTTGGCTGGACATTTAGCTGCGAAAAATTTATCATGAGGTCATAGCAACAGAATTAATGCACTAACAGAACCCACAGCAACGAGGCGTCCTGGCCCACAACCAGCAAGACCACCTCCAACTCCGAAGTCTGGTAGTCAGAAACGTCCATCACGAAACAGGAGGGAAATGAAAGGTTCAAAGAAAAATCAGGTAACTATTCGGCTTCTCAGAATTTTGTTTGCGCTTCGCAGAATCCAGATAGTCATTATATTGACTCCGGTTCAACTTCTCTGGGTTAAGTTAATGCTTGTGTGAATAAGGAGAGCGTTGATCCTCAGAAAGTCAGATGTTCCGAAGTATTTAGGCGTGTTAGCGAAGAAAAATGAATCAGCTGCTATTTTCTTCGACTTTAGTAAGGAGCTTATGGCATTGTTCAGAATCAGAATGCTTTGATTCCAAATTTGATGAAAGGCGGTAAGCTTAAACAACGATTGACGAAGGTCGCAACAAAACAGTCGCTTACTGCAATCCCAGAACATCAAGAAGACCCTGTATTTTATGATGCTGTCACAGGACAGGAACAGTAAGATCCTCAGTTACCGAACCTGTTGTCTGTTGTTCTCTATATTTCTACCGCTTCACATTTTTTATATAATTATTAGTACAATCATTAGTATTAGTATAGTTATGAATTATTATTACTATTATTATTATTATTATTACTATTATTATTATTATTATTATTATTATTATTATTATTATTATTATTATTATTATTATTATTGTTATTATTCTTACTATGCGCTCTTGCCAATTGTAACTCAAATTCATGGAAACTGACACCGCAACCACTTCTGCAATAGCAGACTCAAAGCAAAGCAAGCAGTTAATAGCTAAAATAATTGCTAGCTGGTTTAGAAGAAAACGTTTTAGTATTTAATAATGTCCATTCAGCAGACGTGCAGCAAATCAAGCAAGTCATATTTGATTTATATTAAATGCGTCTTGTGCAGATATTCTTGTAGAAAAGAAGGCTCAGTTCAGCTAAAGTGACGGCGGAGCATCCAGTTAGTATACCGATCACTCCTCCACATTTGGATATTATCCGCATTATCTAAAAAAATTGCATGCTATTACATCTGGCGGCTAGTCGAATGATAAAATTGTTCGGATCGAAGTTAGCTCACCAACACACACAAGATGCGAGAGCTCCAGTAAATGAGGATGGCAGATCAGAAGCAAAGCCGAAAGTCGTGTGCACCCGCGGGATTCCGATCTTCGGCGAGACTGGAACAGACGACTTTTTGCTTACTAGGCAAGCCCTCTGTCAACTGACATACGGAGGCACAGTAGCATTAAGTTAGTTTATCAAAGTTCTTGTACCAGTGTACCTGACTATCATTACGTGAACTTAAGTACGCAGCTAGCATAATTGAAAACATGGAATTCGAAGAAATTAAGGTACGTAAAAACACAGTATTGGATACGGACTAAGCTTGCAGGAGTTTCATTGTATATCAAGTATGCCGTTGATGAGGTGAAGACAGTAACTTCGGCTGATGAGCTGAAACATAGCATCTGTTGCCAAAAACTGACTTCTGACGGTGAAAGAAACTGTTGTCGATTTCAAATGGCAAAGTTATAATCACCCAAGTATTTGTTTGTCACTGTTGTCATTTAGATAGAGTATAGAGTGCTCAACCTTAGAGTCTACTTTTACAACATAAATTTAAAAGTTTATGTTTGAAATCAAAATAACATGAGCATACAATAAAGGTTCGGCAAGTGTGGTTGCTGTTTAGATGTTGTCTTGTCACTGGATTAAACAAACCACACGATATCTCATCTGCATAGGTAGTGTAGTTGTTATTGAATTTATTCTGTAGGCTATATTTGATTGCGAACAATTTTCTTTCCAAAATCTTTTCCTATGCTTTTTGTAATTATTTAAGAATAATTAATTACTTACTCAAATTTCATGGAACTTCTCTTCTGAAAAAAGGAAAGCATTTCAGGAAACGTTAAAACCTAGTATAGTATAAAGTCTTTAAGAGACTGGCTTCTACAAAATTGAAGGCTTGTAGTTTATTTCAATGAAAGTAACCTTGGCAGTAACTTTCTGCAAAAGACACATGCTTGTCTACCACACTTTGCAAGTTTGGAAAGTTTGGCATTACATTACACTAAACAAAACTTTTAACTTTCTTGTGGTACCTTGAACTTTGTGTAATAGCTTGTTGTTCTCGTTACGTCGTAGTATCCAAGACTATAAAATTAGCATATAAGGAATATGTTTATATGGTATTGAAATATTACATGAAAGATTTAATTGAATGCTAGATAAGAATAAAGCCAGGTTAATAAGTTTTGTGACTTTCAGTTTACTTTATCACAAACTTGACGGTCTAATATTTTTATTTACAATGACTAGAATATTTGTTCATTGTGGGGTTGTTGATCGAAAATAAACGATCATATTTAAATAGATCCTCAGGGGCCAATGTTATAAAAACTGGGTTAAGGCTAACCCGGGTTAAGCCCATTTTGGGGTTAACCCCGAAATTTTGGGGTTAGGTTAATCCTTGGGGTTAACCCTGTATTATAAAACGTTTTTGGGGTCAGGTTAAGTTAACCCGGTTTGCTTTTGGGTTAACCCCAATTTTAACCCCAGTTTCCACCCCAATTTAATATTTTTAACTAGCTACATATATTGACACGCATCCAACGTATATATATTTTCTGCGTTTTATCAATTGGCTTTGGCATTATGTGAGACGCACTGTGCGTTATATGTTCTTTAGAAGGAGTTTGAATTTTGGCGCGCACATTGACTGGTCTTGCTTATGCTATTTGATGTAATTAGCTTGTCAGTTTGCCAAGTTTTTATAATTACGTCGATTTTCAGTGAATTTATTTCATAATTCGAAACTATATCCATAATTTGCTGGATCCCATGCTTAGGAAAGCGATGTCTCAGCCGTAATTCCTCATCAGAATATAATTCAAAGGGATTTCGCCGATCTCGGAAAATACGAGCACGACGAAGACCAGCTGCATGGTCTTCGTCGTCTTTAATTTCAGCTATGATGGCTGCCAGCATAACTGCAACAAACAAAAGACAATAAATGCAATAAATGTAGACGCGAACACCACTACATAAATTGCGTAAAATGTAAAAAACAATGCTAATTAAAATTAAATAAAGAATTAAAAATTAATAAATGTAGCAAAACCCCCCACGTTAAAAGAAGTTTCATCAGAAACTCAACTACTCGCAATCCAAAACGGGGTTAAAACTGGGCTTAACTCCTAACCTTCCTCACTGAGGAGGGTTGAGATTTGGCGTATTTAACCCCGATTTTAACCCGGGTTTGAAACCCAGGTTTGATTATAACATTGGGTTAAGGGTTAACCCTAACTCTAATCCTACCCCATCAGCGAAACCCGGGTTTCGCTAACCCCATTTTTGTACTAATGGGTTAGGTTTGATAACCCGGTTCCTAACCCGGGTTAGCGATTTAACCGGGTTAAATCGTTTTATAACATTGGCCCCAGAGTAAATTAGACAACTAGCTTCGGAAACGCAACCCTACCCTACCTATTAATTGAAGATACGTTGAATTGCATACGGAGACAAATAATGTGAACATGATGTGTTTTGCACCAAAGTTAGGCACTAGGCACTGTTCCAATATTACAAGATCTGTCACACTATTTAGGAATGCCAGAGCAGGTGAAACAGAACTAGATTTTTTGATGAAAAATCTCCTAGATTATAGATTACAATGTACAAGTGTAAGTTGTAGCATTGTAGCACTGCCAGCAGTGCTGTCAGAGATTTGTGTGCACACTGGCAGGCGAAGCTCCGAGTAAAGGGCTTCGCCTGCAAGTGAACTCACAAATTTCTGAGAGCACAGCAAGCAGTGCTACAACTGACTTGTAATATGGCTCAAGCACATATTCTTTTATATGTCATGTCTTTAAAGACTGACATTTGGCTTCAAAACTCAGTCATTTATATACTATTCAACCTAATTTGCATATTTCTTTCGGCAGAAAGCATATAAGGGGGAGAAATTCGTTATCATTGCAGTCAGCTCTGCTGGCTACTCCGATAGGAGAGCAGTGAAGGCTTACCGTGCAGTACAATTGTACTGCACAGTGTAGCGTGCAATTCAATTGTACGCAGGCAGTTGTAGCATGGTTCGATTACACTGAGCCATGTACAATTTATGATGTACAAAGCATTTATATTTGAGAATAAACCAACTTGTCCTAAAGATTGCTAAGACTCTGCGCGGTGTGAGATGCTCAATTCCTCCTACAAATGTGCGCGCCCTGTAAATCTAAAGGCTTTTCAGCATGAAATTTACTGGACAGATATTCAGGTAATTTCAAATTCAAAATTACTCGCAAGGTAATTTAAAATGTCAAATACAAATTCAAAACAGATAAAATTCGAAACACTTTGATTGAACGATGCCTAAAGGATACCCGACACTCGAGCAACAAGAATTTTCGAAACGGACCTATCTTTTTCCTAACCAACCCAACAACTAACTGTTTTACCCAAAATCAACGAAGGTAGCCATTGAAACAAGTCAGACCATTAGGTATACATTTGTTTCATTGAATGTTAGCAAAGATAAACTTTTAGGTCCCAACCGATGAATCTCCACACCAAGCTTTTATACTTGGATGTTGTCTAACCCGTGCGAAGCTGTGGGGTTTCAAGCATAATCATCATGTGCATGCGAACAAACGTGCATCTGTGTTATGACACTGTGACTTATCCATCTACAGGCACATGCGTAGAAATGTTTGACTATCTTTAGTTTTAACGATTTAGAAATGTCTATCACAACTTTAACAAGGGCCGGGGAAATTAGCTATGAAATTTCTTCAACGGATGAGATAACTAACAGACAATTGAATGTCATAGCAACTGACCTAAACTGTTCCAGTTCCATAGCTTTGGACTTTGCTCCAGTTAAACGTATAATCATTTTAAATGTATTTTGCTTTGAAACTGAAGAATGTGCCAGCGAAAAAAGGAAGTTGTCATTACATCATCGCGGACCCGAAAAATTTCAGCCTGAGCTGTAGGCCTCATGAATATCTACAAATTCTGATATCACTGTTGGTAACGGGTCACGTGTATAAACTGCTACAATTATCAACTGGTCACGAATAACATTTAATCATACTTTACTTGCAATTCCAATAGCACCGACATGTTGCAAACCAGGGTGCAGATGCATTTGTGTAGGATCCGACCTTTGAGTAAACACATCCCCCTTAAATAAACATCTATAAACTAGATATATGCGTAACTACACAACTAGAGTTGTTACTTTTAGCACTGAGCATGCTTTAGCATTTAGCACTTTGCCTGTTTCAGAAATGCGAAGACTAAAACTAACTTTGAACAAATGGGTTAGTTGTTGGTGTATTCAAGGATTAAATTGTAGATTGAAGTGGAGAAGTTGTGTCGTTAAGTGATAACGACAATTTTTCGTGGTGGGGTTATGCTTTTTGTTTCTTGAGAGGGCAAGAGCCTAAAAATTTGTTAATATACATGTACATGTGAATAACTGCGCTTTGTCCAGGTAGGCGTGAAAAGGCAAGAGTCTAAAGTAGGTTTCCCTAAAGTAACTGGAAAATACGTGTCCAGGTTGTCAGCACGGATAGTCCTACAGAGGGCGTGCGTCTGAAGGATATTTGTAACTACATGTGTGTGTGGTGAGCGTTGAGTGAGACATAGCTTTGTGAATGTCTATGCGGGTGAATACTGAGAAGTGGGAGTGAAAGAGGTCGTGTGTCTGAAAGGTGTTGAAAGTGTACATATACATAAACATGTTTGTTTGAGACCTTGCGTGTAGAAGAGAAGGACAGGAGATGTGTGTTTAGATGTGTACATGTACAGGGAGGAGTGTCTGTTTGGGTTTGGTGTGACATGGCCCAAATTTGAATTGACCCAACCATTCTGATTGGCTGTTTTCGTAATATCAGCTAGCCAATAAAATGAAAGAAGGGGTACGGTAGTTTGAACGATTGACAGGAAGAAAAGGAAAGGCCTAGAATTTGCAGTAAATGTCGATTATAACAGAATTTTACAATTCTACGAAATTCCTGAAACAAAAGAAACTATTTATAACAGTTTGTTGCTTGTTGCGAGAAAATATATGCATAAAAACTGTGCTGGGAAAATGACCTTTGACCCGAGGTAACTGCTAAACAAAGGAAATTAAGATGATAGCAATAAAACTCATTGTATTGCAAGGTTATATAAAGAAAATTTTGATAATAGATTAGTCAGTAGCAAACTTTGCCTTTTGCGTTTCAAGTCATGAATAATCTTGAGTTCGAGGAAATTAATCTTAGTACTAGGGGCAAAGGTTATGTAATTCAAAATTTTGTTTTCTTGAAAGACTGGGAAAAGAATGGCAGTTTTTACATAAAGTGTCAGAATAAACGGCAATGTCGTGCCAGGGCTGTAATATCCAATGGACGTGCTCGAATCACTGGAGCACACAATCATGATCCGCCTGATTTGATCCGAAATCAGTTTTTGTGTGCCAAGGTAAGTATATTGCTATTTTTGTAACTTCACAATTTTTGCGTGCTGTACAGCGTGGCTATTTCAGCGGGAACTGCGGAGGTGTGAGTCCTTACCAGTACGTTGTATTGTGCATAATATGTATGTAATATTGCATTTACTGGTCTCTCCCGTTCTACGAAATACCCTATAACCCAAACATTGCCAAATATAACTCAAGAATTGCCAAATTTCCAAAACATTTGACTATTTTCTTTTAAAAAACATGCAGGCTTTATCATATTTCAGCGACTTTGGCAATGTTTACAATCAAGATAGCAGTTATCAAATTATTAATTCCATGCTAACTATGCACTGCTTACTATTCTCAGCTAACTATGCACTGCTTACTATCTTAAGCTAACCATTCACTGCTTTCTGTTCGCTTCTAACTATATATTCACTGCTTACTAATATTTTATTCTCTGCTTACTGCCGCTACTAACTTTGTTACTTCTTTTCAGAATGCAGCTCAGAATCCCAGATCAATTGGAACTCCGGTGACGCGGCTTTATGAGCAAATTCGACAAGAAGTTTTGGAGGAGCAAGGCCCAGCCCATGCAGACCAGGAAGAAGCCATTGCCAGAATTATTAGTACAATCATTAGTATTAGTATAGTTATGAATTATTATTACTATTATTATTATTATTACTATTATTATTATTATTATTATTATTATTATTATTATTATTATTGTTATTATTCTTACTATGCGCTCTTGCCAATTGTAACTCAAATTCATGGAAACTGACACCGCAACCACTTCTGCAATAGGGGCAAAGGTTATGTAATTCAAAATTTTGTTTTCTTGAAAGACTGGGAAAAGAATGGCAGTTTTTACATAAAGTGTCAGAATAAACGGCAATGTCGTGCCAGGGCTGTAATATCCAATGGACGTGCTCGAATCACTGGAGCACACAATCATGATCCGCCTGATTTGATCCGAAATCAGTTTTTGTGTGCCAAGGTAAGTATATTGCTATTTTTGTAACTTCACAATTTTTGCGTGCTGTACAGCGTGGCTATTTCAGCGGGAACTGCGGAGGTGTGAGTCCTTACCAGTACGTTGTATTGTGCATAATATGTATGTAATATTGCATTTACTGGTCTCTCCCGTTCTACGAAATACCCTATAACCCAAACATTGCCAAATATAACTCAAGAATTGCCAAATTTCCAAAACATTTGACTATTTTCTTTTAAAAAACATGCAGGCTTTATCATATTTCAGCGACTTTGGCAATGTTTACAATCAAGATAGCAGTTATCAAATTATTAATTCCATGCTAACTATGCACTGCTTACTATTCTCAGCTAACTATGCACTGCTTACTATCTTAAGCTAACCATTCACTGCTTTCTGTTCGCTTCTAACTATATATTCACTGCTTACTAATATTTTATTCTCTGCTTACTGCCGCTACTAACTTTGTTACTTCTTTTCAGAATGCAGCTCAGAATCCCAGATCAATTGGAACTCCGGTGACGCGGCTTTATGAGCAAATTCGACAAGAAGTTTTGGAGGAGCAAGGCCCAGCCCATGCAGACCAGGAAGAAGCCATTGCCAGAATTCCCGACTTTTCCCGAGCCAGAAATTCGATGTACTACGCCCGAAACTCCCAACTCCCTGCCAATCCCACCACTCGTCAAGAAATTTCATTTGACGGTCTTGACGACTTCCTTCGCACCCAGGACAACGAGCTCTTTTTATTATGAGACTCTGGCGAAGGAGATGACAATCGTATTTTGGCGAAGGAGATGACAATCGTATTTTAATGTTTGGTTCTTCCAGAAGTGCCCGATACTTGGCTGCAGCTTCTCGATGGCAAATCGACGGGACATTTTGGACAACCCCAGTACTTTTTACCCAATTATTCACTATTCATGCCGAAGTTCTAGGGCAACTCTTTCCCCTTATATTCTTCCTCCTGCCTTCGAAATCCCAGAACTGTTACACTCGAGCCTTCCAGATGTTGCTGAATTACCTGCAGCAACAGAATATTCAGATAATTGCCCTGTTTGAAGTCATTTCTGATTTTGAATTAGCAGCTATGAACGCTGTTCTCCAAGTTTTCCCTGGGGTCCGTTCTCAAGGATGCTATTTTCATTTCGCTCAATCAATTTACCGGAAGATTCAGACAACGGGTTTGGCAGTTCGCTATCACGAAGATGCTCAGTTCAGACAGCATCTTCGTATGATGATAGCGGTTGGTTTGGTACCAGCTCAGCATCGTCAAGTGTTTTTGGCCCATTTGGCAGCTGTATTTGCTTACGACCCCGCTCTAACGGCTATGCTCCAGGACTATTTTGTTCCCACCTGGGTTAATGGTGCCTTTCCACCAGATCGATGGGACTTTTATCGTGCCAGCGTTCGAACCAACAACGGCGTCGAGGCGTGGCATTCCCGTTTTAACAAGCTCGTTGCAATTCCCCACGGCAGCTTTTTCAAATTCCTTGCCAGCCTGAAATGTGAATTCGATATCATCTCCACTAAACTCTCAGGTCGAATTGCCGGGCATCCCATTCCTCCCAAGAACCGTACATATGCTAGCATTGGCCGCCGTATCGATGCTCTAAAGCTGGAATTCAACGTGCGCCCACTATTTAACCGCGATTAGTCACCTTGTCCCTTCTATGCCTCAGTAAAACATTGATTGATTGATTGATTGATTTTTTATTTGATTCGTCTATAAATGTAAAATTTTGTACATACAATTGTGCTAGAATTTGGCAAAACTGTAATTGCAAACTTTGTGAAGTTGTGCTAGAATTTGGTCTGAACAATGTAACTGTAAAATGTAAAATGTAAAACTTTAAATGTAACAGTTTGTTTTTATTCTAAATGTTTTTATAATTTTGAAATTATAATTATCGTAATTATAATTTTGAAACTATAATTATTATAGCTATAATTTTGAAATTATATGTAAAACTTTGAAATTTTGTAAATGTTTATTGTTTTTGAAATTTTGAATTACGTACATGCATTCTAACACATTAATACTGATTCTGCTTCCATTGCTAAAATAAATTAGCTACTTTTCTTATTATAAGAGCAAACATAACATTAAATTTCATAATGCACAGTTAAGGCAGATGAAAGTAATCTACTGCTTCAGTATAGTGGTAGGCGGAGCTATTATTCTTCAGTAGACTGCACGTTATGAAAGGCGGAGTTTAAACTAATTGATTGACAGTTGGGCCACTTCAAATTTGGGCCAAAGCAGACTACACCGTCTGTTTGTAGCAGGGTGAGGTTTAGAGTTAGCGTAAAGATAAGAGAAAGGGAATGGCGTGTGTGTGCGCAAGGGGTAGAAAGGGTGTTCTATGTATACGTGTTTGTGTAGGTTGGGTTAAGGAGGCAAGCCCGTGTGTTTGAGTAGGTGTGTGCGAGGTTTTTTATGTGTACATGTCCCTGCGAATGAGAGGGGAAGTTAGAGAAGTAGGATTGCAGGATAGGTGTAGATATGTGCACGTGGAGAAAGGCAGGCTGTGAGTGGTGCAGAAGTGTACATGTACAAGTGGAGAGGTAGGTTAGAGGTTGGGCGTGTACAGGTGTAGATGTGTATATGTATTTTGGAAGGAGAGATGTGCGTATGTTTGTAGTTGTTGTGTAGGGGGATAACTGTGTGTTGAACTGCTGGGATGTGTGTAGGTGTGTATATGTATGTGTGTTGTGTTGACCCGAGAGAAGTGGGATGGCAGGATAGGTGTACATGTGTGCATGTGGAGAAAGGGAGGTTGTGAGTGGTGTAGAAGTGTACGTGTACACGTGGAGAGGTAGGTTTGCGGTTGGGTGTGTAGAAGTGTAGACGTGTATATGTATTTTTGAAGGGGAGGCGTGTGTAGGCGTGAAGTTGTTGTGTAGAGGGATAAGTGTGTGTTGAAGTGGAATGTGTATAGATGTGTATCTATATGGATGTGTGTTGTGGTGGACCGGTTTTTGTGAATGTTTGTGTGGATAAATATGTGGTTTGTTGCGTTTGGTTGTTTGGTGGTTAGACAGTGTTGAGAATAACTGGTTATGTTGTTGTGTGTGGGGAGGGTTTTAATTAGGGAGGGGGGTGATTTGGGGTGTAGTAGTTTATGCAAATTGTGTGTTATCGGAAAGGTTTGGAGATTGAGATGTGGAGACAGTTTGGATTTTTATGTGTGGGTGGGTGAGGAACGGGGGGCGAGTGAAATTTGGGGTGGGGGGAGGTGTCGAGGAGTGGAGGAGGGTGTGGAGGAACACCCACGGAGGCGCAGCGGGATTGCGGTTAGGAATGTGTTGGAAATTTACATCCTTTGGTTGATTTTAGAGAGAGGGTGGAGAATGAAGACGTGAAAGGTGTCTGAATAGAGTTGAAGCCATTTTTTAGGAAAGGCACAAAGGGTCATGGGGCCCGCCACTTCCCCTGAAAATCGTTCTTTCCCCCTCTGTCTTGGCTGCCCCCCTCCCAGAATTGCCCTCCCAGGATTCGGGCGTTCTCCCCCCCCCCCAGAAGTTTTAAGTGCCCGAAAAATTTGGGTTTTGATGACTAATTTGAAAAAATTGTCTGGCTTCGTCGGACTTTTTATCCGTTTTTAAGTATTTGTTAGCTATCTTTAAGCCTCCCGTGGTTCGTCGCTTGTTTTTGCTTTGGGGGGGGGGGGTGCCCATTTCCGTAAATTTTCCGTAAGCGGATTTTTTTGGTGGTAACTAAAAAATTCCGCAATCGTAGCCATGTTTTTAGAAAAATTTGTAAACGGTTTCCCCCCTCCCCCCTCTTCAAGGAATTACTCGACCCACGAGGGTCCGCCTTCAGAGAGCACCCACAAGAAAATGTCTTTTACTAAGCTCAGGTATAGAAGCAGCTTGCCCCAGTCTGGTTAAGTACTTACTGAGGTAACACAAAGGTAAAGTGACTCACGATGGATCTAGTTCCCACGAGATAACTGGGATAGGTAGGTGAGCTATGCAGCATACCAACGCCAGGGAACAACTTATAAAAACTAAGTTGTTGCTTGCACTTGATCGGGGGCACTTGAGCTAGTTCTAGCTACGTATAATGCGCTTTCTTGTGCTGCATGGCGTTTTGTATTTCACTTTACGCGTTTTGCTTTATGATATTTGGGATTTGTACCGAATGCTATTGTTTTGGTGCGAATAGTAGGGCCTAGGGACCAACAAGTGCAATCATAGAGGTGGGTCCACAGTACTCCTCTTGATACCTTTGCGCGCAAATGCATTGCGTATACGTATATTTGCGTGTCTTTTGTACTTGAACTGACACAGCACTGTGGGGCCGTTACTCATTTCACTCCCTTGTTCCTGTCTTTTTTCTAGGCAAAAACGTCTGGGGAGGCCTTCCCAGGTCTGGAGGGGAGCTCGGATTTCTAGGGGGGGAATGCCTACAAATAGCTATTTTTTGCTGGTGACCTAAAAAGGGAACTATTTTTGGTTAACTTTCATTGAAGCTTAAAATAGCTAAAAAATGATTAGAAATGGATACAAATTCGGCGAAGTCGGAAAATTATTTCAAAATTTACCCTCGAAACCCTATTTTTCCGGGAATTCTTGAGTTCTGGGAGGGAGAAGGCCCGAGTCCTGGGGGGGGGCTACCCAAGTCTGGGGGGATTTCTAGGTGGCCCTCCACCCCCCCCCCCCCTTGTAGGAAAAAGCCAGTGCTCCCGTGTACAATGCCACGGGACGTGTTTTCACTAGGACGACACTTTCGAATTAACAGTATAGGTTACTTCTGGATTCTCACCCCCCCTTGAATCATTAATTTAGCCATACCGAAATGAACCTAACATTTAAGCGATTGGGTGTCCATTTTCGCTAAAAGCACGCTGGTTTTTGTTTTAGGATGCGATACGGCATTTTCCAGGCAGACTTCGACTCCCAGAAAACGATGAACTGTGCGTGTAGCCTGGAACAAAGGCAGTTTCAGTTCGTTCCTGACTTGGAGCGGGCCAAGACACTGTGCGCAGCCGTCTGCTCACCCGAGGCAAACAGTTCCGCTGGACTACCAACGGACGAACCTGTGGTTGTCAGAGTGCATCTAGCCCCGAACACCACAACGTATGCGGTTGTCAACGTGGCACATCTCCACAATGTTTATTGCTTTCTGCTACCGGAGCATAAATGGTTGTCCGAGGTCGTCACAGGAACACGGGCCGTTCGTCTTTTCCTACGCTGGGCCACAACTGGGGACGCGTCAGATATCGAGGAGTGTGAAAAGGCATACAATTTGTTTATGACTTTGGCGAAAGAAAAGTTGGAAACTGTGGCCCCCGTTATAGGAAAGTCCACTTTCTATGACATGGATATGTCGGGGCCTATCACTTTCGAACGGTTTGTGGTCTTTCATTTCCGCTATTGCTTTGACTCTCTGGAGGATGTAAAGAACTGTTTGGTCCTTTTCCCCATGCCCCTGCTTCCTAGCGCGGCCAAATACATTGATCTCACGCGCTATTCTGGAAACCCTTACTTCCCTTTGTGCAGCTTTTCCGCGCGTGAAACCGATAGTGTGATGGCTGTTACGGATCGTTGTCTCAACGGTACTGATGACTTAAACAAATACTGGGTACAGGATTTCTCGGTGACGCAGACCTCAGATCGGAGCAAGGTGATTCAGGTGAAACATATATGTCCCCCAGCGGGACCTGTGTTTTTCCAATTGCGGGATGTTGATTATGCTGCCTCAGTGTAACTAGGTACAGAAATATTCAGGACTTCGCATGGCGGGGATTTTGTAGTTGTTTATGCTATGTAAGCCTTGGTATGGTTTTCCCAGGAAGCCTACCTTATTACGTACCAATAGCGGTTTAGGTGTGCAATTTAGGTCGAACTCAATGTGTTTTCGTTAGGCTAACTTTTACTTTGTGTTTATTAGGCCTTATGAGCCGGCTATCCACGACGCGTGGGAAAACCTAAAAAGCGGAAAGAACCATTGCTTTGGGGTGGGGCCAGCGGTCCGGGTGGAATAAGCCCAGGCAGTTTCGTTTGGTGGTTTAATTGTCATTAGATGTGCCTGTTGCCATTTTTCAAGGGGGATTAAAACACAGCTTTTATAATGACTAATATATGTTTCGGCTTAAGGTGGTGATTCCTTTCGGGCACATATTGTTATTTGGCGGCGTAAATCTAGATGCCTGCAATTTTATTAAACTTTCAGAAGAAATTTCTTTTCTGTTCCAACACCCTCCGCGCAATCGCAATGAAAAAAATCGGGATTTATGGTCAGAGCGGTTTATCCTGGGTTATGAACATTTGGCAGCTGCTATACAGTTCACATTACATTCATTCGGAAGATCTCATTGAGCTGCACTTTTGTGCTTTGGTGCATACTTTTCCTGAGCATAAGGCATCACCACCTTAAGTTGTTGGAATGCGGGCCTCTCACTGATTACGCTTCTCTTTGGTCTGTTGTGCTGCAACTGTCTACTTATGTATATATGATTCACATGTCTTTTGTAATTTGCCTTTTTCTCCGTGAGGTTAGCCTGGGCTTATTCTAAAGAATTCTTCTTGAGGTGGGCCTTCGGGCGGCGACGCTTTCTTTCGGGGGGAGGGAGGGCAGAACTGTCCAAACTTTTTCTGTAATATACGCATGCAGATTGCAGAAGAATATTCTTCTGAGCGATTGTTCTTTCCTGGCTTCGTCAGGCTATGCATGCTATTCCTCCTACATTTGGCCGTTTGAGCGGTGTTTTAAGGGACACAAGCAAGTCTTTTCCCTGGATATTTCTTAGTTATTACGGATACCAATTAAAGTTTAACACAATGTCTATTCGTTGAGGTGAGTTAGGCTGTAGTCTTAATTAGGTCTTAGGAGTGGGTTTCATGCACCCTCGGTTTAACCGTTACACGAGGAAATCCTTTAGGGAAAATGTAGTGATCGTCAACTGTAAGCGTGTTTACAGTTTTTATTGGTAAAACATTTTTAAACCACATTTGTAGTGGAGACAGGACAGTTTTAACACGTTTGCTTTTGAGCGATTTTTACAGGGTAAAAATTTGTACCGCAAGTGGCATCAACTGTTTTGTGGGAATTTGTGGGTAATTGAAATAAATGTCAAAAGCAAGCGTATTTACAGTTTTGATAGGAAAAAACTTATACACATTTTCGGTGGAGCCAGGAAAGTTTTTTACATTTTTGCTTTTGGGCGATTTCTACAGAGATAAAAATTGGAACCGCAAGCGGCATCAACTGTTTTGTGGGAACTTTTTCGGGTGAAGGGGGCGGTGTCTAGGGGGTGGGGCAGCGCCCCAACTAGAACAGGGCCGGGGCTGTAGTAACAACTGTGTTTCACATATGTTTCCATGTAACTTGTTCCAATTCCGCGCTGTGTTTGCTTTCGCTTGTCTCAGTTCTGCTAAGTTTTGAGTGTGTACGCATGTAGATATGTGATTAACATATGTTATTTTAGTTGGCATTCCCTTTGGGCGTTGTCTGGGCTTATTGTAGGGAATTGTTCTAGGAATGAGACCGCGGGGGGACGATCCAGTTTTCGGTGGAGGACACAGCATGAGGAAGAGGTGCTCGGAGAACGAGTCAGTAGGGCGGGGGTGGGGTAAATGTTCCTGAAACTAGGAGAAAATCTTGCTATTGGTTTAGTAATTGCTACTTTCGCCTTGCCACAACAGAGCTGGTCAGGAACTGCGTTGTATGTTGTCGCGGCCATGGTGTCTGACATTAGCAGTTGTACAAGTAGAGCTGGTTTTGTGTTTGTGATCGCTGTGCTATCGTTTTTTGTTTGTGTTTCGGTTCTGTAATAACTCACTTGTAGTTTCATTAAATCTTTTAGTTTCTCGTTTACAGAGTCCTCCTGTGTCTGTTGCGTTTACTTGCTTTTCACTGACTGCACAAGAGTGAGAGCCTTTATCAGTTCTTTTCGTGTTTCCTTAATATATACCTGTAAAGTGTCGGACATGCGTACGAGGAGGGTTCTTCTAGTTAGAGAAATAGGTAGTGTATGTGGACGAGGGGTGACGACGGTTTCTTTCTTTGCGAAACTGGAGTGCTATGGCGCTATAGGGGGATCCGGTAGGTTTTAATTCTCAGGGGAGAGAGAGGGCCCCGTCACGTAGGAAATGGTTATGGTGTGTGGACGAGGGGTGGGGACGGTTTCCGTCGGCATTCGAACTTAGGTTTTGCGAATCTGGAGTGTTTTGCTTTCCACTGACGAACGTCTCTTATTGTCTTACAGAATCTGGAGTGCTTTGCTTTCCATTGATGAGTGTCTCTTGTAGTGTACAGTAGGGCGGTGATGCCCTACTGTCATATTTTATTATTATTTAAAAAGATTCTTCATCTAAAATTAGTCCGAACTTATGCATCTTGTTTTTATTGAAGTTGCCCCGTTAGTCCAGAATTTGAAGTTGAAATGATGTAATTGTATGCGTTTTTGCAAAGATAGATCAGCAATTTGTTAAGTTGGTTGCGAAATTCTCTCAAAAGTCTCATCTAAAATTTGATTGGCTGGGCAAGTCACGTGTGATCGCGTGATTGTGTATTCTTTCATTACTTTCAAAAAGCCCAGTCAGTCTTAGTTTTGCGCTTGATTTAGACGGTCGGTCATTTTCAGTTCCTCTCTGGCCAAATTTATATGCTATTGTCTGTTTTCTTTACCGCAATTTTGGGGTCCCCTAGTGTCTTTAACGTCGGGCTAGACAAGTAAAGACCACCCACTCTGGTGATAGGTTGGGTGGGGGCACCCAACTGTCTACTAACGGGGCATCGGTTATTTTATATTTGCTATACTTTTATGATCCATTTTGTCTGCTGATTCCTGTATTTCTATGCCAATTCCTGGACTCAAACTGTAAGTGTAAAAGGTCTCTTGTCAACTGTATTACCCCCCCCCCCTCCAGTCTTTATTAAATATTGTAACACGGCCACTTGGCCTATTGTATTCTAGCTATGATTTAGTTGTTTTAGTTCGGTAAGTAGGGTATCTAAGGCCTAGGTTTGGGGTAACGTAGTGGGAGTGAGTCTAAGTTTCACGAATATTTTGCGCCCTCTAATGTGGCGGCAAACCACTTAGCGATCCAGGTTCTTCGTACGGCGGAACGGGTAGGATTACCAGAAAAACAGGTAGTAAGATTGTTTCCCACTGCCATGATACCTTGGTTGGACAAGGAGCAGATAGCCATGAGTGCAGTTTTCAAAGCCACTCAGAATGATCCCGTTTTGTGTGAACTTCATCATAAGTTTCTCAACAACACCATCGAAGAACCGGAATTGGAAAGATACCGCGACAGAAGGGCTAAGCAAATAAGGACCGTCGTTCAGCGTAGCAAAGTCATTTGTTGCAAGAGCCAGCGAGGATGGTGATATTGGGTTCCTTAAGTATTTTCGACGTTTGAATGTTTTGCTAACCAGAGCGAAGAGAGCCCTTATCTTGGTGGCGGATCTTCGCAAATTGTGCATTAGCAGTGATGGGCATATTTTCCAGAAGTTAAAACGATACGTTTCCAAACGCCATTGCATAGTAAAGGAAAATCCATGGGTACAGTGGAAACCGCCGGAGAGGCAGGATGAAGATGATGATCAGTCGGCGGGGACCATGGTGACTGGTTCCCCAAAGTTAGTGACTACTGCCCAAATCAACGGGATAGATATTTCAAACGTTCTCCTTGACACAGGCGCATCCATGTCTTTGGTGAAGAAGTCCCTAGTGAATGTCGAGGAAGATCGTATCGAAGCCAGTAAAGGAATTTCTGGAGTATATGGAGAGAAGTTGGAAACTCTGGGGCAAGCTAAGTTAGGAGTCAAGCTGGGAAATCACGACACTGAGCACATGTTTCGACTTGTTCCAGATTCGTGTCAATTTGACGCCATCATCGGAGTGGACATTTTGAATAAATGGGGCGTACCTGGCTTGATTTTGGATCACTTAGGTTTGGATCCCTCCAGCTCTAATGGCACCACATCTGTCGTTAGTGTCATTGGCGATATCGTTATACCCCCTCGCTCTGGGAAATTTCTCAGATGCCGAGTGGGGGAGGAGTTTTCTCCTGAAAATCAAATTATGTTCGAACCGAAAGCGAGTGGTCTCGGTAATACAGAATTGATGGCAGATCAAGGTCTGTATACTGTAACCAGTGGGAAAATTCAACTGAAGGTGATCAATTCAACGCAGATGCCGGTGAAACTATACCATGGAACTACCCTAGGCATTGCAGAACCTTTTTCCGAAGTGGTAAGTAAAGCTGACGATAAAGAGATAACGGCAAATGTTGAAACTTTGAGGGAGTCTATTATGTCTATTTGACGACACCATAAATTGGAACGAAAGCAGTCTAACAGAAAACCAACAAAATTGTTTGGTTAAACTGTTGAATAAGTATGAATCATTGTTTGCAAAGACGAATCGTGACCTAAAGGTTACTAAGTCAGCCGAACACAGTATTGATACTGCACACGCTCGGCCGGTGAAACTACCACCTAGGCGGGTCCCGTTTGCTCAAAAAAGCATTATTCGGGACCATGTCCAAGAAATGCTACAAGATGGAGTTATTGAGCCATCTCAGAGCCCCTGGGCCTTTCCCGTGGTATTGGTTAAAAAGAAAGACGGTTCACTACGGTTTTGTGTCGATTACCGTCGCTTGAACGAAGTAACGGTAAAAGATACATTTCCACTGCACAGAATTGACGATATCTTAGACGAGCTCAGTAGCAAAAGGTTTTTCACTAGCTTAGATCTCCGATCAGGATATTGGCAGATTCCCATATCCGAGGCGGATAAGCAAAAGACAGCGTTCATAGCAAACAATCAGCTGTACCAATTTAAAGTTATGCCATTTGGACTTTGTAATGCACCGTCCACCTTCCAAAGACTCATGACAGTGACACTGTCTGGGTTGATTGGTCGTAACTGTTTCGTCTACTTGGATGACATTTTGGTCGTTTCAGAAACCTTCGAGGATCACTTCAGCGATCTTGAACAGGTATTTATGCGATTGCAAGAACATCAACTGACATTGAAATTATCCAAATGTTCATTCGCTAAGCCTAGCGTTGAGTACCTAGGTCATATTATTACTCCTGATGGAGTGAAGCCAAATCCTAAATTGGTATCGTCTATAGTGGACTACTCCGCCCCTAGAACTGTAAAGCAGTTGCAGCAGTTTCTAGGTATGTGCGGGTATTACCGCAGGTTTATAAGGGATTACTCAACGGTAGCAGCACCTCTCAATAAGTTGCTACGGAAGGGCCTAACGTTCGTTTGGTGTCGTGATCAAGAATCGGCCTTCCAGACCTTGAAGAGTAGATTAACCAGTGCTCCAATTTTAGTATACCCCAACTTTAAGAAGCCGTTCATCCTGCAAACAGATGCTAGTGGTGTGGGTATCGGAGCCGTCCTCTCACAAAAGGTAGATGAGTATGACCAACCTATAGCCTACTATAGCAGGTCATTAACTTTGGGAGAGAGACGTCAGTCTACAACTGAACGCGAAGCCCTTGCTATAGTTGCGGCTATAAAGCACTTTAGACCTTATCTTTACGGTCACCTATTTGCTTTGGTAACCGACCACGAGCCACTCAAGTTTATTATGGATGGGAAGTATAATACTGACAAAACGGCTCGATGGTATGTTACTTTGCAAGAATACCGTTATACTCCACAGTATAAGAAGGGTTCTTCGAATACCAACGCCGATTTTATGTCACGGATGTGTACACCGGGAACGACTGAAATTGGAACGCAAACAGAGATGGGATGTGGCATAGCGGCGGTAGACTGCATTGATCCCTTAGATCTGAGGGAGCTTCAAATGCAGTCTTCCTGGGGCCCGCTAATCAGATTCTTAGAAACTGGTAACGACAGCTCCTTAGTCAGAGAGCTTAAGGTGCAGTCAAAACGGTTCCATATAGAGGATGGCATATTATATCGGGTGGACACGTCTTCACAACAAGACAAAAAGTTGGTAATTCCCGATTCTTTAATTCAATCACTTTTATATGCGCTGCTTGATGCACCACATGCAGGCCATCTGGGATTTGCCAAAACTTTCCACAGAGCCAAACAATGCTACTACTGGCCAAAAATGCGTGACATTGTGTGGAAGTATTGCCGATCCTGCGACAAATGTCAAAAGGGCAAGGATCCGGTTGTTAAACCCAGAGCTCCTCTTGAACCGATTGAGCCACATAGCGAGCCTTTTGACCAAATGGTAGTGGATATAATGGGTCCGTTTCCGAGTACTGAACTTGGTAACAAATACATTATAGTATTTGCTGATAGCTTAACAAAGTATATTGAAGCGTTTCCTTTAATGGACACAACGGCTAGAACTGTTTCCCAGATAATGCTGAATAATATGATATATAGGCACGGAGCACCTTCCGTGGTACGCAGTGACCGAGGAGGAAACTTCGAGTCGAAGTTGCTGCGAGAAGTTTTGGATCTCTGCGGTACTGCGAAGACGTCGTCCACAGCCTACCACCCTGAAAGTCAAGCAGCGAATATTGGTCGATGTTAACCATCCATGTCATCGTTTCTATGGCAGATCTATCACCCTTGGTGGCCGAAGATTCTCATCAATCGAGCACGGCTACTGGTACACGTGTTTACGCCAACACGGATGCATTGATTGGGCTGATCGCCTACTGTGGGAGTTCGCCCATCTTCCACCGATTGGGTTGAAATCTCGGGTGTCAGACTTGGGATTTCACCCAACGGCAAATTGGTATTACGAAGATGCCAACGTCTATAAATCTCTGATCCTATTCTCTATGACAGAAGAAAGTGAAATACGGCGGGTGTTCGATGAGATTGAAGCCCCAAACGCAGAATTTATCGTATTTGGTCAGAGAGATTTCCACTGGGGCTGCGGCTTGAGACCAGCTCGAGCTAATGCCTTGGAGGATAACGAGTTTCCGGGCAGAAATCTCTATGGATCGTTATTGTCCGAAATTTTCGCCAGTTACAAACAGGACGATCTGGAGACTACCTATACGTTGACTGATCTGTTTGATCGTTGCATTTTGTCTACCAGTCCACCCCATCGCTCTCTACTGATCCTGGCCGATAGCCAAGCTCAGTACCTGAAGGATATCGGCGCTGGATATGTGCTTTCCGTCAGTGGCGGCAAACCGTCCAGCATCTTGGCGAAATTCAAACAGCGTCAAATGCACTTCTCTGAATTCCAGGGAATAATTTTCTTTTGTGGTATCTGTGTTGCTCAGCGTCACGAAGCGGAATGGCAAAAGCAGCTGTTGGAGATGACTAAAATCATGCATTCCCATCCTCAATCCCTCTTTGTGGTATCCCTACCGTTTCCCACTTCTGCTGTTCCCCAAGTTGCGGAGTACAACACGTTCATCAAAGAGAGATTGTCCCATATCACCCAGCCAGAACTGATTTTGATTGATCCCATCGATTACCTACCCTTCATGCCTAACCAGTTCGGTGACATTGGTGATACGTTCCTCGAGTCCGATCAATTCCACTTGAATCACCGTGGTGTTCGCGAAATGCTGAAGATTTGGGAACAGGAATTGCCGTCTTTCCGCCATCTTCCCTATCGTTTCAGTGATGAACCTTATAAGCAGCCTGAAACTGTAGATGCACCTGTCGTTTGTGTTGACAAATTGCTTCCACCAGGACCTGACGAATCCCATCAGCCTGGTGATGTCCTTTCTGGTCTTCAGTGATCTTGTTTTGATGTCAGATCGAGGCAAGATGCTGCGGACTGTGGGCAATCCTTCCCTTAGGGGGGAGGTGTGACGCTTAGATTGCGTAACTGGTTCTAACTGGTTTCTGTATGTCTGACTCTGAAGTTGTAATATGCAAATTAGTCGTTGAGACTTTGTGTTAGTTGTCTGACTATTCAGTCTGCTCTATTTCTGCCTTATAGTAAAGTCGTGTGTTGTTTCACTGTCAACCCCTTGCGAGTCTACTACACATGTCTGAGCTGGAACCATACCTGAAAATTTGCCAATATCTCAAGTTCACCATTCACCAAGTTTTTTGAATTTCGGGAACAGGGTGCATTTCTGGGATCTAGTTGAATTACAAAAGCTGTTCAGCTCGTCAGGACCTTTCGAGTCAAGACCCATAGCTCTGTAACTGTTAGTGATGGAAAACTATATATTAAAAACTGGAAAAATCTTGTTTTCGTGAATTTGGCAATTGGGAAGTGCATTTTGGGAAAAGATTGTATTACTAAACGTGTTCAGATTGTCAAGAGCTTTCAAATGATAACCATATCATCAGCATTAGAATATTTAAATTCCGAAAATGTTGAAAAACCGAAAATTCCGAAAAGGTTTTGGTTGAAAAGGTTGTAACTGCAAAAATATGATGCGGAACCAGATCTATTTAATCACGAAAACTAAATCTTCAATGGGCATAACTTTTAGTCAACCTTTGAATATTTTAGTTTTCCAGTAAAAAAACCCGGGACCCCGGGTTTTTCCCGATTTTTCATGTCGTCTCCATTTCCGATGTTAAAACATATACATTGCTTGCGGCCAAAGGCCAAAGTTTGCATGCACATTTTTTGGTCTTACACCCTAGTTTCTTCTATTTTACCTTTATCTTTGTATAGTTCTCACTTCTTACTGTCTTTGTGTTGTTCTCACTAGATTTTAACCACTCAAAAAACAAATTGTTATTTTTCAAAGTGACTACATATTATTCTGCAGCTGCAGTATCTGATACGGACTTTCAGAATTATTCAATAAGATTCAGAACCGAAGTTTGATGAAGAGTTTTGCAAAATAAGGGAAAATTGGAAAATATAGCAATTTAAATGTATAGTACAATTAAAAATTAAAAAGTTGGTCGGATCGGATCGGATCGGTCTGGTCCGGAGCTGGATCGGATCGGATCGGTCCGGTCCGGAGCTGGATTGAATCGGATCGGATCGCCGGCCAATTGGCGGATCGGATCGGTAGGTGATTTTGGCTGCCGATCCGATCCGATCCACATCACTAAATGGTACCCCAGAAAACGAAAAAATCAAATTTTCTGAAATTAACATTTCTTGAGATATTTGAACTCAGCGTGGTCGAAAACACACCCACAAACGATTTCAGCTCTATTAGTGAAGGTTTCCGACTTCTATGGCTGCAGAAAGCCTCTACACAGGATCCGACAGACTGAAAATGGCGATTTTGGCAATTTTTGAAGATTAAAGTTGACAAAAATTTTTTCACGCGAAAGAATTTCATGCCATTCGGCACAAATGAGTACTCCTATAGGGCCTCCTTTTTGCCAAATTACAGCCTTATAGCTGGCACCAGTAATAAAATTTTCCTTTTGTTAGCTAAAAATTTTTAAATTTTTGCCGAAACTTCAACTTTGAAGAGTAATTCCCTTAGATGCGGATAAGATACAGACGTCTAGTATTTTTCTACAGATAGGGGCACATGTGCCAAATCATATTTGCAAATGGCAATCTTGAAGCTAGGGTTTTGCAGCCAGCAGAGATTTTTAAATAATTATGTTGGTAGTTGTGAAAAACGGGGGGTCAGGCACATAAACCCGATGGCTGCACATGGCTGGATTAGCTCTATTAGGCAGCTAAGATCTCAGTACCCGATATTTTTTTACCTCACCCATGCTCTATATTTTCGTCAAAAAGTAGGCCAATCAGACAAAGTCGGGGTAAGTCGATTTTAGTAGCCCCCCTTAAGGGATGTTCATGAATTAACTAAACACAACTGGTGCAAACTTGCTTATGCCAGTCAAAACCGCCGTCTTTGGCTCTGAGCTTTGCTTTTGCAACAGAATCTTCTGATGCTTTTCTGAAACGTATTAGCCTACTTCATTGCATCTTAGTGTGACTGTTCTGATTGTTGTAGGAATTAACTATCTTCATTATCATGGGCAGCATTCTGTTCGTTTGTTGCACATTGGAAGCTTGGTTTGCAACTCTCCTTTGCCCTCACACATCCTGTTTACCAGCCGGCTATGTTGTTGCTTCGGTATGTCTTACTTTTTATTCCATCTCCAATCTGAGGTGGAATATTTGTGATTGGTTCTGCCACTTTTAGAACTGAATCCTAACGCAACTATATACATTTTCAGCCTACATTTAACACTGCATTGGTAAACTTAACTATTTTGTTTGGGAGGCAAGTTGTGTAAAAATGTGTAGTTGGCATTTTTGTTAGTATATAATATACTCATGTTTTAGTTTTTGAAAATTTAGGGTTTGGGGGAATTGCAATTCAAAATTAAAAAATAGATAACGGGGTAAGTTTAGCGTTATGTCATATTTTCAGTCAGCAATTTTATTCTTTTTGCCATTTACGGTTGAGTTTAAGATGTTGCGAATTTTGCTGTTTTTGTTCTTATGAACAGAAATGGCTGCCTAATCTTCAATGCTGTGAGTCTAATCAAATACATGGTCACAATTTTGAGTTTGTAGTTAAAATTTTATGTTGGTGGGAAACATCTTATGACATCGACTTTAGTTTTGCAACTCAAGGAATGTTAAATGAGAATGATATGCTATCACTGCAGCGGGGTCCTGCCCCTTTTAGGGGTCTTCTTGTGGAGGATCTGATCACAGTAAATTTGAAGGAGTCAGACAGAATCTTTTCGAATGGCTTTATCGTCAGACATGTGCAGGAGTCGAAATTTGGAGGTGTGTGTGAGTCGGCTTCCGAAGGCAGCAGAAAACCGGATTTTTCCAGTTTTTATCCAACGAAAAACAGAACAATACCGGATTCTGGTGTGGAAAGAAATCCTCTAACTGCCTCAAGCATGTGGCTATCACGTCATAAAAAAGAGATATTATGGAACTATTCGCACATGCAGTGCTCATTATTAATGTTGTTTGCATGATCAAAAATAGAAAATCAAAATTAATTTTGATGAGAATTTTGATTTTCTGCTCAAAATCAAAATCAAAACTATTTAAAATTTGAAAGTGCATCAAAAATTAATGTGGCCCTTTTGGTCCTTTTGGTTTCTGGCTTTTGACTATTGCGGTAGCGCCGTCAATTTCAATTCTGACCAGCATGCATAACTGGCTAACTTTCTTCATGTACTCAAGAAAATAAACCATCAGATATTTCAAAAAGTTCTGCTAAAACCGACTAAATCAAAAACTTTTGGCTAATTTTTAAAATAACATTAAGAGCAACAATCTGAGCAAAATTGTTTCCACTAATGTGCGGCTTAATGCAGATTTCATAGTTTCACTCGCGAGCAGTCGCGCGCAAACGAACGAGTGTCGACGTGCCTGTCGTGAGGCGAGTCGGTCGACGCGCTACACCACCATGCTACAATTGGAAACGTCGACGTATCGGCGTCAAATTGTAGCATCTCGCCCTTGTGCTATATTACCACTAGAGGCGCCGACGCGCGTCGACCCGCCAACTGGTAGCATCGCAGTTTACGCGCATCGACCCACGGCCACTTTAGTTAGTGTGAGCCGAATTGCGTTGGCCTTTGTAGACGCACGTCGGGGCGCGTCAACATGCGTATGCCTGCGTACGGGACTCTGAGATCACCTTAAGTTACTGGTATCGCATTCTGAAATTTGACCCTACAGGCTTCAACTATGAAGAAGGATGAAACTTTCCGAATTTTGGTGCTCTTTTACATTATGGGACCAGATCCAAATTATTACGTGAAAAATATAGCTTTTGGTTTTTGGCCTTAATCATCCCAGTATGTACATAGGTGTCGATGCACCGGATTAGTTGTGATGGTTGGAAAAACAGCAAGAACACGAAACTGAACACTTTTGCTTTTACAACCATTGAGCTATTTCTTGTGGTTGAGACAATATAACCCAGAAACGAATGCGGGGGTTCAAAAGTGGCCATTATCGAGGAATCAGTTTATTCAGAATTACTGCCACATGTTAAGGACATTGTTGGTTTATGTACACGCAATCGACACTCCGTCTAATTACACATTTTATCAACCCCATTAATAGGTGTTAATTGCTTTAGGCTAGAGATTTAGCTCAAAAGCGATTTTGGCAAATCTGCGATTATTTTGTTTTTGAACATCGACTTCTAAAAGACTACCAAATGGATTCGCGTGATTTTAGCTAAGAAAATTCACACTATTATGTGTTGTGGAATTTTTCTTGGTTTGGGCTAAAACTTCTCCATTTGTGACAAAACACAATGCGAATTTGAAAAATTTTGTGTCTTCACGTCGATTTTCCAGGGAGCTAAGAGCTGTTGAGCCAAATTAAAAATTGTCCCTCGGCCTAAAATGGCATAACAAGAAATATTGATCGATTCTGCAATTTTGGGAAATCGAAGTTCAAGAATCGACGGTTTGTTTTTTGATGGTACAGTATATCAGAAAACTACGACTTTAATAGTTTCATAATATAGAATGAGAGCTATACGTTTTAAATTGGAAAGTGTATGTCGATTGCATACAAATAAACGAACATCGTCCTCAACACACGGAAATAATCTTGAATAAACTGTTTTCCTTAAAAATAGACACTTTTAGTCCCCCAAAATTTTTCTAGCTTATACTGACTATTAGAAATAGTTCAACCATTGTAAAATCAAAAATGTTCATTTCGGTGTCCTTTTTCCAGTCGTAACAATCAATCCAGTTTCTCTACTGTCTGCTGAAAGAACATATCTTTGAAAATGAAAATCTTTTCACATAAAATCCGGGACTTTAAAAAGCACTAAAATAGTATGTTTGGAAAGCTCCCTCTTGCGTTCATAAAAAATTGATGCCTGTATGGTCAAATTTACACAAAGTGATACCAGCACGTTAAGGACCTTCCAATGATGGTCCAATGTGAAATCGTCTAAAAAAACTAGCCAAAATTCTTTGTTTACCATCAGTTTTAAAACATGCAAATGCTGCATAGGCAAGAATATTACGGAGCCTTCGTTAGCAGCGACATCAGCATTTCATGCAATTAATGTGTAGGAACGAAACTACTCAAAACTTAGCTCGTTGTGAAGGACGTATCTGTCAAAATTAGCTAAGTCCTTGATCATACAAATTTCATGATCGGCTCCCTTAACTCAGCTAAACTTCAATCCCAAATTTTTAAATCTTCAAAACCAAACATCCCAGTGTAACCACTTAAGCATAAAGAAACCTTGAATCCTTAAACTATGATCTTTAAATAGTTTCTCCACCGCATTATTCTGGTCTAGTATTACTGGCATTAATAACCCACCCTTTACAAGATATAAAGAGCCGGTGTTTATCCCCCCTTTTGTAAGTTAATAAGAGACAAGCAAATTCACCACTGAATCGATCATAGTCATCAAATAATTCCGTATCAATTCTGCATTTTAGGTTTTTCTCCTATTTGCAACTGTACTGTCATTTATTTCGGCGACTCTTGCGTATAAAGGACGATGAAAAGTTACAGAACTAATGTTTGGAAGATTGCCAAACTTATATAAAGTGTAAAATATACTGTTCGGACATGTATATGCTATCATGTTCCATCAATTTGACTAATAAACAACTGCATCACGGTTATCCACTCATGGGATACTCTCCGTATTTATGACTATCTACAAAATACTGAATATCAATGCTAGATTGTATACAAAATGAATGCTGAACTTGAACACAATAAAACCTCACTGTAAAAAATATTGCAGTTATCCATTTGGTTATAAAAATTTCATTTCAGTTTTATTTTAAAAATTTAATTTTAAAAACTTTATTTCAGTTATAAAAAACAGTTACCCATTTTTCTTAGATAGGGAGCTTGTAACTGTTATACATGCATACACCTACCCCTTCGAGGTTTGGGATGGGGTACGGCTTAGCTTAGCGCTGTTAACCGTGTGTTTATATGCGAATAAACTAAATTGATTAATCATTGATTACTACAGCTGACTTAGCTGCGGTGTCCAGAGCTGCGACTTAACTTTTCGAACCTGTTAACTTTATCGATCATGGTTAATTAAATTGTTAATTTCAAAACTACAAATTGAAGCAAAAACTAAGGACAGTGCCGCTGCTGATGTTCTAGATTACTTTACCGTTTTGGCTTTACAGGTACATGTACAGGTATTGGTGGTACGTGACTTTTTTCTTTCATATTCTTTAATATAAAGTTTCTGTGCTAAAGTTTTCGCATACTCTATACAATTGTGAAAATTTATATTAGGGAGCTTAGACATTCTGAGTAGGGATTTTTGGTGCCTTTCCCCCATTCACCAACTTTCGATTTTTTATCAATAACTTTAAAATTTTTTGTGGGTGCATACTGGAAGCTGATGGATTAAAAATTCAAAACTTTAAAATTTTAGAAAATTTCAAATTGAGGTTGGTAAGGGGTGAAAAGGGGGATCAAAAATCTTATGTCCCTAATTTTGTTGAAAACTTGCAATCAAAGGTTTTCAGGGGCCCTGAGTACAATGCAGCCGGAGCCGTTGCCAACCTCTTTTCTGTTGAGAATGGGCTCACTCAGATAGTGGAGCATCCTACACGAACGTACAGGTATCATGACACCTGCCGAACATCTGTGCTCGACTTCTTCCTAACAGATAGCCCAGAGGATTTTTCATTTGTTGATACAGGCTCGCCGATTGGTTCATCAGATCACGCTTTGGTCATTGTTCGAGGCAGGGTACCTGTCAGAGTCCCTCAGGCCAAGAAACAATTTATTTGGCAGTACAGCCGAGCCGACTGGAATGGCTTAAGACAACATCTAAAAGCTGCTAACTGGCGTATACTGATTACTCGAGATGTAGATCTCAGCGTCTCCAACCTAACTAAGGTTATCACTAACGGAATTGATAAATACATACCCCGGAAGAAGCTAAGACCCAGACGACACAAACCTTGGTATTCAGCGGACTTGAACCCGCTTCGCCGTGCCAAGGAGGATTCATATCGCCGGTGGAAATCAAATGGGCAATCAACCGATGGTTGGAATAAATATCTACTAGCCCGAAGAGCATACAACAAAGCTGTTGATCGTTGCAAACGTGAGCATGCTTCCTCAGTTGTCGAACACATTGATGGCCGATCTGATAGGCCATGGTGGCGGGAAATTGACAAGGTGCTGGGCAGAAATGTGCGTCAAGGTATCCCTCTACTCTCTCACAATGGCTCAACCATCTCGGACGCCTCAGACAAGGCACACCTACTGAATCAGCTTTTCGCTGCCAAGGCATTTGTAGAGGATCCAGAACTTGAATCGCAGCCTCCTCCTTCTGTTTGCAACGTGCCTCTCATAAAGGTTCGCTTTCACAGTCGGATAGTGAAGAAGCACCTATTGGCTATTGATCCAAGCAAGGCTCCGGGCCTCGATGAGATAACTGGCATAGTGCTGAAGGAGTGCGCTTGTGAATTAGCGTATCCTCTTGCCCGGCTGTTTCAGTATTCCTTCAATGTAGGCCACTTTCCATCCGCTTGGAAAACGGCAAAGGTTATTCCGATATTTAAGGTGGTGATTCCTTTTGGTGCTTATTGTTAGTTTACTGCACAAACCAAGTCGAAATTTTACGAAACTTTCCAAAAACACTTATTTTAGCGTGCTAACACCCTCTGCGCAATCTCGGTTCAAAAATTTAACGTTTGCGTTCTAGACAGTTTTAGCCAATTTGTGCCAGTAAAGCAGCAGCTGCATAGTTATAACTACATTCATTCGATAGATCTCTTTATGCTCTACATTTTTGCTTTTTAAAGTAACTTTCTAGCTTTTCGCTATCTTGAGATATAACCAATTTTCTTATTTTGGCGTCTAAAACCTGTCATTTTTGGGGAAATCAAATAATCCATTATTTCTTGAGCTGCACATGCCGCAAAATCAAACCAAGAGTACCATTTTATAGGTCTTGCAGAGGCCAATTATCTGCGACATGGTCGTTATCCAATTGACATCCTGTTGGCTGTAATTTTAAAAAATGTAGTTTTTTTCAAAAACACGACCAAATTTTTTCCGGGGATTGTGGAGCATTCCCTATGCAAGATGAAGGACTGCCATTTTGCAGATGAGTTCTACACTAAATTGCCCCGAGACCCTTTTTTAGTTGCCCCGATTGCGACTTTCTAGCGAACATGATCTCTTGCCAAAGTTGGGAAAAGTAGGCAAAATCCAGGTTGCGCATACTTTTTTGCTAATTTCTCCACAACGAAGACCGATTTCACAATAATTAAAAAAGGGTCTCCAGCTATATGATAGAGGTATCGAATGATGTAACCGATGTCCAGCGAAAAAAATTACTTCACCCTGCAAAAAATCTGAAAAATTATACTTTTTCTAAAATACAATAAAAAGATTTTGAAAAGCCAAACTTAACTTCATTGTACTCATTAAAAAGAGAAAATGTTAAGCTGCATTTTGATATAAAGATGACTTCCTAACTCCTTATAATGAATGAGTAGTAGTGGTTCAAAGTTGATGACACCAAAAGGAATCACCACCTTAAAAAGGGAGACAAAACGAATCCTGCAAATTACAGGCCGGTGGCCCTACTTTCCCTGATCTCAAAGCTCATGGAACGATACATTGGAAATGCGATTGTGAAACACCTGGAAACCCAAGAAATTTTGACTGAGTCCCAGTTTGGCTTTCGCCATGGCCACAACACCCTACACCCTCTTTTATTGTTGCATCAGTTGTCGGCAAATGCACTTCACTCTTCACAGGAACTGTGCATCTCTGCATTGGATATCGCGGGAGCTTTCGACACTGTGTGGCACAAGCGTCTATTGCAAAAGTGCGACTCCTGTGGTATCAGAGGTCAGCTGCTTCGATGGCTAGAAAGCTATCTGCAAGATCGCGAACAGCTGGCATGTATCGACGGAGCCAAATCCCTCCCTGTGCCTGTTGTTGCTGGGGTCCCCCAAGGCTCTATTCTTGGACCACTCCTTTTCCTGATTTACATCAATGATTTGCCATCTGAAACCACGCTCATTTTCGCTGATGATTGCACCTTACTGCAGCGAGTACCAAAGGCATCTGACCGGGTTCGATGTCGCGAGTCTTTACAACAGGATATGGACAAAATTGTGGAATGGGCCGGGCGCAATCAACTAAAGTTTGCCCCAAGGAAAACACAAATGATGACAATATCAAGAAGACGTGATTGCGGAGAAGGGAATGTTCCGCCTCTGTCGATGGCAGGCACAGAAATCGAGGAAGTTGGTAGGCTTAAGTTGCTTGGAGTGGTATTTGGAGAAGATGGGACTGTTAAGGATCATGTTCTGGCCAAAGCCGCAACGGCTGGGAAACCTGTAGGAATGCTACGCCGCCAGTCATGTTTCCTATCAGAGGAAACTCGCTACAGAGTCTATGTATCCGCTATTCGGCCTATAATGGAATACGCAGGTCCAGTTTTCGTCAACGTTCCAATAACCTACTTGAACTTGTTAGACCGGATACAGCACCGAGCAGCTCGCCTTTTCCCCAACTTGGCTCACAAACTCGATGCCTTGTCACTTCGGCGGGACGTCTCTGGCCTATGCCAAGTACACAGGCTTGTACACGACACCGCCCCAAGACTTCTGGCACGTCATCTGAAGCCGAGGCCTATCTGGAATGTACGTCCTACGAGAGCCAGCGAAATATCAATGGGCGCCCTTGCAGTACCCAAATCAAGAACTTCGGCTCATCAACGGTCATCTCTTCCTAGCCTCTTGCGTAAATAGAACTGCTTGGGCGATGAGACTGTATTTCTCACCAACAGGTCTGAATTCAAGAAGGCCACTGTTCGGAAGCTGCGACAGGATGCCGAGATACCGGAATGCCGGTCCTAGACATAAGAAGTACATAAGAAGTACGATTCTCAAATCCATTTTTCGTTTCAGCTTTTCGTTAGCTAACGAAAAGCTTACATCTTTAGCTTACACTAGGGTTAGGGGAATGGTGCAAGAGATCCCTCAGTAGTCTGCTTCCGATGTTTTAGTCTCAGCTGTATAATAATGGGGGTGCTGACGTGGAGCAGCCTGAGGAGTTTGAGGTGGTTCCTACTAAAAATGTGCTGCCGTTTTACACTTCGAAGATTCAGTTTAAAATTTTTGTAGAGCTTACAACGATTCATATTATGAAGGTGGGCTCACAAATAACCAGTTTAAACCGGTTTTTGTTTGCCTACTTTCCTACCTATAAATACAACTTCACACAGGCAGCATGGCTACTGCCAGTAACTTTCAGATGCTGCATTTCAGACACATAGTTCTATCAGAAAGGTTGTTCAGCTCATCAGTAGCTATCGAATGATACCCAACTTCTCCATATTTTGGAAATTTCAAAAGCTGACTTCTGTGACCTATAAGAGACCAAAGGACAGACGATAGAAAAGTTCTACCTTGAAGCTTTTACCTTTACAATAATTTTCGCCAGGCATTAAGAGTTTTATGTGCCAATTTTGGTGACTTTCGAATGGATAACGAGTGAGAAGTTATTATTAAAAGAACGTGGAAATTGTGCAAATGATGATTTTTGGTGAAATTAACACATTTTGTGGCAAGTTTTTTCAGAGCACTACAAATGGTAGAAATTTGAAGCTACTGTCATAAGAATTCTGTGTATGCGTAGGGTGCAACTATCAATAAGCGATTTATGTAGCTTTTGCCAATCGTGCAGGACAGGCGAAAATGTTTCGCTGGTCCTGTTTTTCGTGGTACAAAAAGCACCATTTTTACAAAATTTTGACTGTGAAAAATCACCAAAAATCCGACACTCAACATATTGTACCAGAAGGGTTATTTGCACTCTCTGATATGTCCTTAACATGTACAACAAGTTGTAGCAGTGTAGCTTGCATACAGCGAAAAATTTTTCTGCCGCAAATTTTTAACCTAACGTTTTCATTTTCCTATGTTTAACACATGTAGACGTGACCTTTGAAGGGCTCACCGCACGATAGCACTGTAAAAAAATTCCTAGCTGTTATCCATTTTTCGATGATCACTGTTGTCATTCAAGAAAAATAGATAAAAGTTATCAGGTATAAAAGATATCAGTTAGCTATTATTTCGGGATTGATTGAAAATCTAGAAAATTAGATAACAGTTATCTAATATTGCTGGCTAATATCAATCTTTTTAATTTGGGCATTAGTACTTCAACGGCAATTGCTAACCTGTACTCATTAAATATTGTTGATAGTGGCAAAATTTTTTAATCTTAAAGTAAGTTAAATAGTTCAGATAGTTAAAATTTTAATAGTATTCGGCGTTTTATGATGATAGCGGCAATAAGCAACATGGGCAGAGGAGAGGCTTTTTAGTTGTAGCTATGAAACTGCACTCAAATTGCGTCTACACTCAATTTAACCTGAAAGCAGAGGGGGCAAAGTTGTATCCGGGTCTATAATTTCAGACACAGCCTGGACTCAGAACTGGACGGCTTTCCCCAGACCCCCAGGCTCGGATTCCGGGAAATACTTTAATCAATCTGCACTGGGTTTTGGTATAAATTGCATTATTATTATTATCCGTGTTTGGTGATACGACAGCAAAAGCATCAGGAAAGCACCGCCGTGTATGATTAAACAAATCAGTTTCAGTGTCAGTTTCAATTCATTCGAAAAACTGCAGGTTCCAGCCTTGAGACATTAATGCATGAATTTATGATCATATATACTTCGCTGCAGAGTATTAACGAAAAAACCGCTTTAAACCTTCAAATTTTCATGTCTTGAAGAAAGACTGAAACTAGTTTCAGGCCGAGTTTCAGGTCTTTACCCAATCTAGTTTCAGTTTCAGTCGGCCGCCTAAAATAGTTTCAGTTTCAGTTTCAGGTCTCCACACGAAATAGTTTCAGTTTAAGTTTCAGTTTCCGAAACTGAAACTGAAACTGAAACCTGTACGACCTGAAGCCTAGTTTCAGTTTCAGTTTCAGTGCCTGAAACATCACTACCTCAAGGTCAAAAGCTATGGTAGGAAAGAGGGGGCAAGGTCTGCCATTTTTATTGGATCAAAATTGGCGCAAAGAGACGCCGATTTTTGCCAGAATTTCAAATTTAGACCTGTCATTGCTGGAGAAAGAAGCAACACTCGACAGACGGAATACATTTAGCATTTAGAACTAGTACAGTGGCAACATGGCAAGCAACATTGATGCGAGGCAAACAGTAACACCTGTGATCAAAACATTTTGGTCCTGTTAAATATCAGTGTTTTGCGTGAACGCCGAAAGGTTGAAAATCAGCGCAATAAAATAATCTCAACAACGAGGGTGTGGCTCAGTGGTACAGCGTTCTGCTCAAGATAGTTCCCAAGTTCTGTGGTTCGATGTCCGCCCTGGATACTTTTCTTCACATCTTTCAATCCTGATTTCAAACTTTCATTGTCCCATCTTTCGTTTGAACTCGAAACCGCTTAAAGTATATATATTTTATTCTGAAGCTCGAAACAGATCCAAACCTTGTCCACGAACTTTCTTCAAAATGCAATTTGCAAGTTTTGTATGCATCAGTTCTGTGAGACAATCCCGAAAAGCCGAATATTAACAATTTGTAGCATTTTTCGAACTTTACTAATATGCACAATAGCTGCATCAATCGATAGCTTTTTCAATTTTAAGAAACGACTCTTCTCACAACAAACTCCCATTTGATTGTTATTTGTTTGCCATAGTTTAAAGTTCCCGTTTTGGCCCGTTTTCAACAGAAAGTGAAAAATTTGAATAGCTACAACTTTTTTATTCCAGGCCGAAATAATCTAAAATTTTAATAGATTGCGTAAAATTCTAAGGGCTATCACTTGGCGCGCTTTGACCTCAATGCTGTAGGCAGAATTTTTGACCCTGGCAGCCCAACCCACTTAAATATTAAAATGTATATATACACATGTAGAATAACTGGTTGACAGAACTGATTTTTTCCATGATTTGATTTCATAAAACGATTCAGCTCATTATGAGCTTCAAAATGATGTATAGATCTCTGAAAAACTCGCAAAATTGAGCAAGTTATGAACATTTCAATCCGGGTATCCAGACGCTGTAACAGTCAGCTGCACGTTTGACCCCATAAATTTTGCTGCATCAGCGAAGCAGGTTTCATCCAGCACTTCGTGCAGTAACGTGTGTTACGCAAGTACTCGATACGCTGATACCGCATCGAGCACTATATAAAGGAGAGAAACAAACAAGTTTTTTAAGTTTCATGTCAATATTTTCTGACATATTTGCTCCTACTGCTTCTGTTTACAGAGCAGTGGAAGCAATCTTTTTTTGGCCATTACGTACCTTTGGGGGTACCGATGGCAGGGTCTAAACCCAATAAGAAGGGTTGAAATCCCTTTTCATTGGAAGCCATCCATTCAAATGACCGGATAGCTAGCAACATTTTGATTGCTAATATCCAAAGCGTTGGATTGGATGGCTGACAGTGAATATTGTGGATAATTTAGTATCGAACAGGATAATTCTCGACCAAACATCTAAATGAAAACTAAAGATCGAAGCTCATTATCCGGTTCCTCTCGTCTGTGATGTGCCTCTATGCGGCACAGTATTAGGGAGCATGTTCGCTTTGTTTTCCGCAATTTGTCTAAATTGAACAAAAAACTAACAGATACCAGTCATCCTTTAATTTTAGGTGACGACCCTCTATTTTTCACGGATAACAGTTACCTTGGAATTTATGGTAAAGGCTATTAAGTTAAATTGGTAACAAGTCTCCAATTTTAACTGTTTGCTGCCATCCCAAATTATTAGATAACAGTTATCTAATTTGTTGGGATGTCACAAATTCCCTATCTAAGAAAAATAGATAACTGTTATGCAATTTTTTTACAGTGAGAAGCAATATTACACAAAACGCACATGTCTTGTTTTGAGGACCCTTTGGGACTACAAAATATATGCAAATGAGCAAAATCGGAGATGGTCGAAAAATCAACCAAAAAGCGACCCCCCCCCTTAAGTTAGTGCTTGTGTGAATAAGGAGGGCGTTGACCTTCAGAAGATCAGATGTTCCTAAGTATTTAGGCACAGACTTGTTAGCGAAGGAAAATGAATTAGCTGCTATTTTCTTCGACCTTAGTAAGGAGCTTAGCGCATTTTCCAGAATCAGAATTCTTTGATTCCAATTTCGATGAAAGGCGAGAAGCTTAATTAAGCGAGATCGCAGAAAGTTAAAAAATGACCAAAAAAATGGACCCCCCTTAAGCTGACGAAGGTCGCACAAAACAGTCGCTTACTGCAATCACAGAACATCAAGAAGATCCTGTATTTTATGATGCTGCACACGACAGGAATGGTGGAGATTTGATCAAGCGCGAAGCAAGACGGCTGCTCCAAAAGCTAAGTTTTTTAAATTAGCGTTTAAAGTGAGTAAACATTAAGATTTTCTGGATTTAACTGATTCCTACGTGATTTGTAGCGGGGCTAGTAGGTTTGCCTACGTACTAACACTGTTACCACGCCCTGACGTAGCGGACGCGGAGACCGTGGCACAGATGGATAACAGACCGACTACAGGAGACGGTCGGGTCAGCCTCGCCAAACGATATATGCAGGGGTAATCCGATCCTAGGGGCGAGATGACTCGCGCTCTCACTCACTCAGAATTGAACTACCTACCTAGCAGGAGCTCAGAAATACTAAACCTAGCTAAATACACTTTAATAAAGAACAGAACAACAAGTATTATCAGTAATAATAATAATAACAATATATTATAAAATATAGGGATGACCCTCAGACAAACACACAAACAACAAACAATGACTAACTTACAGTTACTGGAGCTGACGGGGGTCAGCCAACGTACCAAATGCTCTGGGGAGAGCTGAGGGAGACACAGAATATTTACACAGTAATTAAGGGGGAGAAATAGCAGATAAACACAAGCGCACGTAATGACAGAAATATACAGAATGAAGGGGGGATGCGAGTGTTGGGTTGGACCCTCCCACGAGCGCCCCCTAGTGGAAATTTCCCCCAATCACGTAGCTCCCAAAGTCACGAGGGGGGAACCCACCCAATCCCACGCATACACGTTGGGGGAGCTACGTGACTTGCAAACGTGTCCCAGCCCACGGTGATGTTGATATATGAAGCCGAGCGGGTAGCTAGCCTAGCTACGACCGCCAGCAACGGAAAGGTTGACCACGTGTCACCTTGATCCGTTACAGATTTTTGTTTGAAATTATTATATTGAAATTATATGAAATTATAGAAAAATTATTACTCTTTCAAAACGTCTTCTCTATTCAGTGTAGGGGGTGTTTCCTTTAATTTGTTTGAACTTGTGCAATGATTTTCTTCGGAGCAGAACAGAACTCTGCTCGAATCCACACACACTTCTAACAGCAAATTTTCTGTAAAATTGGTTCTCTTTCATGCACTTATTTGTTGTAGACTAATTCTTTAAAATTGCACAATGGGGAGCCTGCAACATGTAGGCTCCTGTGCCAACGACCCTAATCACTAGTCTGGGTAATTACTCTGGATGCCGGAGATGTCAAATCCTAGCTAAGTTGCTGCATACTTTTGTATTTTATGAACAAAATATAGAAAATATGATAATAGGGGTGGAATAGTTTGAATGTTCAGGAAGAATTGACTACAGAAGTCGGTATCTGACCAGGAAACCCTCCTGCATTTGAGTCAGCAGCTAGCAGTAATTGCTATAGTTCTCAGCTAATCAGGAGAGCAGCAGTTAAACCACCTCAATTTTGTTTTTTGTTTTGCTCGTAGGTTTTAAGATTAATATGTTTTAAGATTAATTTTGTTGTAAATGCTACTATACACAAATTTTGCTAAAACTATCAGCCTCATTCGGGGGATACTTTTAGCTACTGTGCTACATAAGTTTTTAGCCCACGAACTTTTTCCATCTTTCCTATCTAAGTGCTCGCCTTCTCCCTCCGACTCCTTTCTGCGGCCTATTTTCTTTTACCCAAGGCTACTGAGCAAGCCCAATAGTCTTCAGCCATCCTAGTCACTGTTGTCAAGCGGGGGGCAACTCTGGCCGGCGGACGACTATGGCTACCTTGGAGTGACTGCAATAACCGCACGGCAGTATGGCTTGTGGACCTTATTTTTTGTCCTTGGTCCTCGGTACTCCGCTTCTTGACTCTGTTATTGTCCGCGGAGAGCAGCATCTTTCGGTTCACAAGATGAACCACAATGATGTTGAACCACTTACAAAAAAAACACGACAGGAACAGTAAGATCCTCAGTTACCGAACCAGTTGTCAGGTGTTCTTTATATTTCTACCGTTTCACATTTTTTGTATCATTTTTAGTATTATCATTAGTATTAGTATAGTTATTAATTATTATTGTTATTATTATTATTATTATTATTACTATTATTATTATTATTATTATTATTATTATTATTATTATTATTATTATTATTACTATGCGCTCTTGCAAATTGTAACCCAATTTCATGGAAACTGACACCTCAACCACTTTTGCAATGACAGACTCAAAGCAAACAATTAATAGCTAAAATGATTGATAGCTGGTTTAGAAAAAAGTGTTTTAATATTTAAGAATGTCTATTCAGCAGACATGCAGCAAATATGATCAGATTTGATTTATCTTAAATGCGTCTTGTGCAGATATTTTTGTAGAAAAGAAGGCTCAGTTCAGCTAAAGTGACGGCGGAGCATCCAGTTAATATACCGATCACACCTCCACAATTGGATATTATCCGCATTATCTGAAAAAATTGCATACTATTACATCTGGCTGCTAGTCGAATGATAAAATTGCTCGGATCGAAGTTAGCTCACCAACATACACAAGATGCGAGAGCTCCAGTAAATGAGGATGGCAAATCAGACGCAAGGCCGAAAGTCGTGTGGCCGAAAGCCGAGCCGGGATTCCGAGTTTCGGCGAGACTGGAACACATGACTTTTTGCTTACTAGGCAAGCCCTCTGTCAACTGACATACGGAGGCACAGTCGCATCAAGTTAGTTTATAAAAGTTCTTGTACCAGCGTACGTGACTATCATTACGTGAACCCAAGTACGTAACTAGTATAATTGAAAACACGGAAGTCGAAGAAATTAAGGTATGTAAAAACGCAGTATTGGATACGGACTAAGCTTGCAGGAGTTTCATTGTATATCAAGTATGCCGTGGATGAGGTGAAGACAGTAACTTCGGCTGATGAGCTGAAACATAGCATCTGATGCCAAAACCTGACTTCTGACGGTGAAAGAAACTGTTGTCGATTTCAAATGGCAAAGTAATAATCAGCCATGTATTTTCAATTTGTTTGTCACTGTTGTCATTTTGCTAGTATAGAGTGCTCAACCATAGAGTCTACTTTTACAACAAGTGGTAAGTGTGGTTGCTGTTTAGATGTTGTGTTGTCACTGGATTAAACAAACCACACGATATCTTATCTGCATAGGTAGTGTAGTTGTTATTGAATTTATTCTGTAGGCTATATATGATTGCGAAAAATTTTCTTTCCAAATCTTTTCCTATGCTTTTTGTAATTATTTAAGAATAATTAATTACTTACTCAAATTTCATGGAACTTCTCTTCTGAAAAAGGAAAGCATTTCAGGAAACGTTAAAATCTAGTATAGTATAAAGTCTTTAAGAGACTGGCCTCTACAAAATGGGAGGCTTGTAGTTTATTTCAATGAAAGTAACCTTGGCAGTAACTTTGTGCAAAAGACACATGCTTGTCTACCACACTTTGCAAGTTTGGAAAGTTTGGCATTAAATTACACTAAACAAAACTTATAACTTTCTTGTGGTACCTTGAACTTTGTGTAATAGCTTGTTGTTCTCGTTACGTCGTAGTATCCAAGACTATAAAATTAGCATATAAGGAATACGTTTATATGGTATTGAAATATTACATGAAAGATTTAATTGAATGCTAGATAAGAATAAAGCCAGGTTAATAAGCTTTGTTACTTTCACTTTACTTTAATTATCACAAACTTGACGGTCTCATATTTTTTATTTACAATGACTAGAATATTTATTCACTGTGGGGTTGTTGATCGAAAATAAACGATCATATTTAAATAGATCCTCAGGGGCCAATGTTATAAAAACTGGGTTAAGGCTAACCCTGTTAAGCCAATTTTGGGGTTAACCCCGAAATTTTGGGGTTAGGTTTATAACCCTTGGGGTTAACCCTGTATAATAAAAAGTTTTTGAGGTTAGGTTAAGTTGACCCGGTTTGCTTTTGGGTTAACCCCAATTTTAACCCCAGTTTCCACCCCAATTTTATAATGCAATATAATATTTCTAACTAGCTACATATATTGACACGCATCCAACGTATTTTTTGCGTTTTATCGTTTGGCTTTGGCATTATGTGAGACACACTGTGCGTTATATGTTCTTTAGAAGGAGTTTGAATTTTAGCGCGCACAATGACTGGTCTTGCTTATGCTATTTGATGTAATAAACTTGTCAGTTTGCCAAGTTTTTATAATTACGTCGATTTTCAGTGAATTTATTTCATAATTCGAAACTATATCCATAGTTTGCTGGATCCCATGCTTAGGAAAGCGATATCTCAGCCGCAGCTCCTTATCAGAATATAATTCAAAGGGATTTCGCCAATCTCGGAAAATACGAGCACGACGAAGACCAGCTGCATTGTCTTCGTCGTCTTTAATTTCAGCTATGATGGCTGCCAGCATAACTGCAGCAAACAAAAGACAATAAATGCAATAAATGTAAACGCGAACACCACTGCATAAATTGCGTAAAATGTAAAAAACAATGCTAATTAAAATTAAATAAAGAATTAAAAATTAATTAATGTAGCAAACCCCCCACGTTAAAAGAAGTTTCATCAGAGACTCAACTACTCTTACTCCAAAACGGGGTTAAAACTGGGGTTAACTCCTAACCCTCCTCACTGAGGAGAGTTGAGATTTGGCGTATTTAACCCCGATTTTAACCCGGGTTTGAAACCAAGGTTTGGTTTTAACATTGGGTTAAGGGTTAACTCTAACCCTAATCCTAACCCCATCAGCGAAACCCAGGTTTCGCTAACCCCGTTTTTGTACTAATGAGTTAGGGTTGATAACCCAGTTTCTAACCCGGGTTAAATCGTTTTATAACATTGGCCCCAGAGTAAATTAGACAACTAGCTTCGGAAACGCAACCCTACCTATTAATTGAAGATACGTTGAATTGCATACGGAGACAAATAATGTGAACATGACATGTTTTGCACCAAAGTTAGGTACTGTTCCAATATTACAAGATCTGTCACACTGTTTAGGAATGCCAGTGCAGGTGAAACAGAACTAGATTTTTTGATGAAAAATCTCCTAGACTATAGATTACGAATGTACAAGTGTAAGTTGTAGCATTGTAGCACTGCCAGCAGTGCTGTCAGAGATTTATATGCACACTGGCAGGCGAAGCTCCGAGTAAAGGGCTTCGCCTGCAAGTGAACTCACAAATTTCTGAGAGCACAGCAAGCAGTGCTACAACTGACTTGTAACATGGCTCAAGCAAATAGTCTTTTATATGTCATGTCTTTAAAGACTGACATTTGGCTTCAAAACTCAGTCATTTATATACTATTCAACCTAATTTGCATATTTCTTTCGGCAGAGAGCATATAAGGGGGAGAAATTTGTTATCATTGCAGTCAGCTCTGCTGGCTACTCCGATAGGAGAGCAGTGAAGGCTTACCGTGCAGTACAATTGTACTGCACGGTGTAGCGTGCAAGTCAATTGTACGCAGGCAGTTGTAGCATGGTTCGATTACACTGAGCCATGTTACAATTTATGATGTACGAAGCATTTATATTTGAGAATAAACCAACTTGTCCTAAAGTTTGCTAAGACTCTGCGCGGTGTGAGATGCTCAATTCCACCTACAAATGTGCGCGCCCTGTAAATCTAAGGCTTTTCAGCATGAAGTTTACTGGACAGATATTCAGGTAATTTCAAATTTCAAATTCGAAATTACTCGCAAGGTAATTTAAAATGTCAAATACAAATTCAAAACAGATAAAATTCTAAATTGATTGAACGAAGCCTAAAGGATACCCGACACTCGAGCAACAAGAATTTCCGAAACGGACCTATCTTTTTCCTAACCAACCCAACAACTAACTGTTTTACCCAAAATCGACGAAGGTAGCCATTGAAACAAGTCAGACCATTAGGAATACTTTAGTTTCATTGAATGTTAGCAAAGATAAACTTTTAGGTCCTAACCGATGAACCCCCACACCAAGCTTTTATACTTGGATGTTGTCTAACCCGTGCGAAGTTGTGGGGTTTCAAGCATAATCATCATGTGCATGCGAACAAACGTGCATCTGTGCTATGACACTGTGACTTATCCATCTACAGGCACATGCGTAGAAATGCTTGACTATCTTTGTTTTTGACGATTTAGAAATGTCTATCACAACATTAACAAGGGCCGGAAAAATTAGCTATGAAATTTCTTCAACGGATGAGATAACTAACAGACAATTAAATGTCATAGCAACTGACCTAAACTGTTCCAGTTCCTTAGCTTTGGACATTGCACCAGTTAAACGTATAATCATTTAAAATGTATTTTGCTTTGAAACTGAAGAGCCAGCCGAAAAAAGGAAGTTGTCATTACATCATCGTGGACCCGAAAAATTTCAGCCTGAGCTGTAGGCCTCATGAATATCTACAAATTCTGATATCACTGTTGGTAACGGGTCACGTGTATAAACTGCTATAATTATCAACTGATCACGAATAACATTAAATCATACTTTACTTGCAATTCCAATAGCACCGACATGTTGCAAACCAGGGTGCAGATGCATTTGTGTAGGATCCGACTTTTGAGTAAACACATCCCCCTTAAATAAACATCTATGAACCAGATATTTGCGTAACTACACAACTAGAGTTTGCTACTTTTACCACTGAGCATGCTTTAGCACTTAGCACTTTGCCTGTTTCAGAAATGCGAAGACTAAAACTAATTTGGACACAACAATTGGAGCTTGTAAGGTCAAATATACACAAAAGGACACCGACACCTTAAAAGCGAACTAGCCTTGCAAACAATAAATAAATAAGTACATAAATAAATAAATAAATAAATAATACAAAATTAGAATTATGAAAACAAGCCTTCGCAGTACATTCAATGTGCTTACATTTATTCACTATGCCAATGCAATTGCTTAAGTTTAAGTGTTGAGGCGGTAAAGGAATTCTTGAATCTGTACAATTACAAACATGTATGAGGCTTTTCTGATAGCATGATAAATGACATGCCTGAAATAGTAACAAAATAAATATATATCTAGTTTTTGGTATTGTAGACTAAAATAACAAATTTTCGTTTGTAATTCAAAGTTCTAATTCAAATTCAAAGTTATCACATTTTGCATCGATTTAGTGTCTATGCAGTGCCTTCACTTTAGGAACCGTCAAAAATATAAATCGTATAGACGATATATTTTACACGAATCTCAAGCGTTTTATTACAAATTTACACGATTCCTTTTTGCTGAATTTTCTTCCTATCCTTTTTTAGTTTCCGGCAAGAAACTGTTTGTTTTAATCTTCCACGTCCAAACGAATGGATGAAAACATTAAGCATAAGGGTTTTTGCTTGCTACAAGTTGCAGCACTGTTTTTCAGGTTTCTCATAAAAACTTCAAAATAAAAGACATTAAAGCTAATCGCTTACACGATTTCTGCACTAATTATATCGTGTAAATAAATCGTGTATCCGGTAAATTTAATTTTCCGTTTTTGACACGGTTCCTTACTATAGCAAGTTTCAGATAATTCTTTTCATACTAGATGCGAGATTTACACTGACTTGGCAAAAGTATCGAAAATCTGTAATATTACTTCCAAGGCGTAGTTGTCTTTCGGATAAAAGTAGTCGACAGAATATTGTTGATTGTATTTGCACTTGCCGTAGGGGCCACCTAGCCTGTTTTCTTCTATCTGCAAAATCAAGAAATCATTAAGTATGTACTTCGTCTCATAGCCATTTTCATTTCTTTAGATTCAAACTACTTACTGTGCTCCGCAACAAAGCAGCTGTTTTTCCTGCTGCGCCTCAGCGCATCAGGTTGTTTAAATTTGCTCGGTAATTCATTTTGCACTCAAGTACCGCATTGAACATAGGTTTTTGTATAAATGCACATCTTTAGTGCATTAAGATGGGAAGCCCATGATTTATGTGTCGACGTTGCACAGAAACTTTTTGCACATGTAAATTACGCATATGTGCTGAAAGTAGTCAGCATAATTCTTAATTATTGAAAGCGGAAATTATGCAATGGTGTGTTCTCCTGTTTTGAGACTTTCAGATTACGCAAGTTTTGCTTCTCTTTCTAGCTGACTGTGAAATGTGAGCGAGCAATATGATATTCTGAATTCTGGCAAGCAATCAAAACACAGAAACATGTACTTACATTTATCAACCGATCTGTAAGTAGACCTTTGATTTGTTTTTGTTACGGGCGGGACTTGTCATCATGTTTATTTTATTTGATTTTAAGATGAATGCTGATCTCAAATAGCTAACTCAAGTGCTCCCAAGAAAAGTTTTCCGCTGCGCAGCAGACCTACGATTTATTAAAATGTTCCTCTAGCAAAATAATCATTTTGCAGACAATATTGCTTGTTTAAATTCATGCTGCTCAAGACTAAAACACAAAGTAGGTATAGAAGCCTTGTTTTCTACCATCAACTGTATTTTAATATGGATGGTACCATTTTTTGAACTATTCCCCCTCCAAACGAGTTGGGAGAATAGTTAAAGAGATCCAACAGGAGTATTACGTCACCGCTGACAGTGAAACTTACATAAGATACCCGAAATGCGGAAATAGTAGCATTTGAAATTATGTATCCGTTAGCATGGCCAAAGCTCCTCGATCTAACATCATGGACCATAACCTTCACACCAGTATTTGTTTCATGTTCAAACAAACTTGTTGTAGTACTATTTAGTAGTAGTTTCATTCCTACATAAGCAAAGCTTGAAGAACAAAGATTATGTTACTGGGTTTGGATCCTGCCAATTTTAGTGTTACAATTAATTCTTAGGGAGTTTCTAATCTTTAAGTGAAAATAATATAAAATGATTGTACAGGAACAATATACTAAGATTTGATAACGCAACATACACCCGTTTTGAACTGATATAATTATCGTAATTTAGATTGTAAGCAACGATTAGTTAACTACATGTAGATGGTTCCAGAATATTGGTATAGTATGGCTTCTTACTGCTAAGATGAATTTTATCACCTTGTTTTTCTCCTGACAAGACTTCTTGCGTTGGCGTAATCGTGAAGCATTGTCCTTGGTGAGGATCAAAATAGGATATAACAGACGAACTGCAATGTCAAATTCATGATGTATGAAAAGCGAGTCTGCTCCCAGTAATAATACATACGATGACCTGTTTACTTTCAGTGTCTATGACAGCACAGATTTCAGTTTTAGCTCAAACTTGGTTCTAGTTTCAGTTTCAGTTTCAGCTCTGACAGAAGTGAGTTTCTGCTTCGATTTCGGTTTCATCTTTAAATCTGCTATAATAGTTTAGTTATAGGCTAATTTTTTGGTTATGATAGTTATAATAGTTAGTTTGAGCTCTGACTAAAATCAGCATCAGCTAGGGCTTCAGTTTGAGCTCCAATCCAGCCGGGGTTCTATGTTGTGTTTTATGCCCTACTTATGTTTTGCTAATTAAACCAAATAAGAGTACTAAATTAGTGCTATTTTGTGAGGGGACATCGACATATATCTAACAAAATATTTTTCTAAATATTAAAAATCAAAAATTTGACAAATTTTGATAGTTACAGAAAATATTTCTATGCAAAAATGCAAAAATTTTCCACTTACTCCAATAATAAATTTTCTGAATAATCACATTTTAAATATTTGTGCGTTTGCAAACATTAATTCTTAGGAAAAAATAAAAATCAAAACTTTCACTGATTAGCTGGAGGTTTCAGCCAGTCATACAACAACCATATAGCCAAGCACATTGTACTAATGAAACCTATCGGATTGATGTTGCAGCTCTGCTGTAGCTTTATATATTTCTTAAAAATTTATTTCAAATGAGGTTGTAAATTATATTGGAAAAATGCATTAAACTTTTAGTTAATTAAACATTAATAAGGCCAACAATTTATTTTTATTCCATTAAACTAATCATTCGCTAAAATAATCGGTTCACGACAAAATGCTTTCAAGTTCCGGTTTCTTCAGTTAATTACAGTTGCATTTGTTGGGTTGTTGTGTTGTGTTGTGCCGTGTTTCATTTCGTCGGGATAATTTAAATTGGAGTGTTCTGGCAGAATCTGCGGCCAGGCTCATCCGGCCCGGCCCAAATGTCTATAATGCGATCCCATGATAACCCTATAGATTGCCGGTTTTATTCAAAAACGTGTCACTACAGTTTGGGAACGAATTCAAACTTAAGCTTGGTTCGATTGTGCCTGGGTGGCTCAATCGGTAGAGCGTCGGTCTAGTTAAGCGAAGGTTGTGGGTTCGATCCCCACCTCAGGCCCGAATTTTTCGGGTCTGTGGTGCTGTAGTGACAACTTTCTTTTTTTCGTCTATTATCTTGTATCTTAAATAAAAATTGATGCATTTTAAGCATACAATTTACAACCTCATTTGAAATAAATTTTCAAGAAATATATAAAATTACAGCAGAGCTGAAACATCAATCGGATAGGTTTCATTAGTACAAAGTGCTTGGCTATATGGCTGTTGTATGATTGGCTGAAACCTCCAGCCAATCAGAGAAGATTTTGATTTTTGTTCTCAACTATTAATGTTTGCACATGCACAAACATTTGATACTTGATATTTGAACCAATTTATTGTCGGAGTAAGTGGAAAATTTTTTATTTTTGCCTTTAAATATTTTCTGAAACAAGCAAAATTTGTCAAATTCTTGATTTTTAATATTTATAAAAATATTTTGTCAGATATGGTCGACGTCCCCAGACAATACTTGAATACACTTTAATCATCAAATAAACACTGTAGTAGAGTAGTATCTTACTGCACTATTAAAATTACGCAAACGTTACATGTGTGCACCTGGCAATCCCACTGAATCAGCCAACGCCAAGAAACCATTGAGTCAAGCTCCTTAGGTTGTACTTTGATTGAGCCAAGCAAAAATAGGATTAAGCCACCATTCATTTATTAGTAAAATGCATTATTATGCATTAGAGCGCTAAATGTCACTTATCACCCCATGATTGAACCATGAGCTGAAGCTTTGAGAAAAATTAATGCACAATAACTATTTCATTGAGCCACCAATTTGTCAGGAGATATTTGTTTTCCTACAAAAATAAGTAAATTCAGAAGTTTATAAATTATAGACCATCTATTATCAGTCAATGCACCAAAACGGCTAGCTAACTCAAGGCTTCAGTTCTCATTCGTTTAACCCTGGAGTTTGACATTGACTGACATGACCTTATGTATTACTATTATTATTAATGCTGTGAATTTGGACTGGGGGCGTATCAGCGGTTAAGGACAATTATAGCGGAGATTTCAGGGCATAGTTTCTTCACCTGGGGGAAACCACTTTTGTTTGCCTACACACAGAATTTTTGGAAAATTTTCTCAAACAGCAGCAGATGCACAGGAGTTTTTGAATAGGCGGCCTGACTCTGAAATCTGACGATCTACCAAATTTTGGGAGTTGTTACCTTAATTTTCGGAAAAATTTTCCATATTTCCGTCGATACTGTTCTCAGATTTTGGCTCAAAACGCCCTAAAAACATGCCTTTTTGAGAAAAAATACTAAGATACAAAAAACTGGCAGTATAGGCAGGAATTTCAGATGTCCGATTTGGCGAGGAGGTTCGGTAGGTATTCCCCTCCCATCACCTTGGAAATTGGCACGGAGGCGGAGGGGGGATGAAACAATTGTGGGCAAAGTATTAGAAAAATTATGCGAATTTGTTAAAACATAAAATTCAATGTTTCGCAATTTTAATCATTTATTCGATGAAATTACATTAGTTTAAAAATTTGAATTAGTTCATTTCTGAGTCAATCTTTGTAAATTTTGGGGTCGGGGTCTGATAACATGGCGGGGCATGACTTCCGAAAATTTTAATTTGGACGAGTAGATAATTCCAAAATGTCGATTGTCGGGAAGGTACCTATCCTTTTGGGTCAACCTCCAGACCCCAGAAACAACTAAGGGACAAGGCTTCAATGCACAGCATTTCCTCGAAGTTATGTATATATTGCCGATTTTGTTATGACTTAACTCGAAGAAACAGTGGTTTGTACTCTAGAAAATGATTGAGTTTTATTAATTTCAATCCTTTTCCAGACTAGAACTCTTTTCCTCAGTTCAACTTTGGATTTTTCACAGTTTTATATGCGTATTCAGAAGCTGACACGCATGTTCGGTTGGGTAAGTGTTTGCGTTTTTGAGTTATATATATATATATATATATATATATATATATATATATATATATATATATATATATATATATATATATATATATATATATATATATATATATATATATATATATATATATATATATATATATATATATATATATATAGTCAGGGCGGGGGAAAACACACTCGAAAAGAAGGGGAAAAAACAAAGCCAATTTCTTCCTAAGATAAAATGGGATTGCATAGCGCAATTAAAGTTCCACTTTTATACTACAAAAATATCGCATGCAATCGTTTCAGGCATTCAAGTGCATTAAAGAGACAGGGCCATTCTTTTGACACCAAAAAGCATGCCAAAAAAATAAGAAATTTTTCAAGTTGCTAAGCTTGCTGTGGGAAACCTACTTTAGCTACAGACTAGCTGATTTGCATACGGGGGTTTATAAAACACTCTCTATAATTGTATACAATAAACATTCCTGTCCGCCTTTGCAGTGGGAGTATACAGCCATGTTTTTCCCCGCCATTTTCACACCCAAAATGGGGGAAAACACACATTGTTTTTCCCCGCCCTAGTTTGTTGCCCCAACATCGTTTCTTCTCCACTTAAACTTAACTTTCCAATTTCCTCTTCACCTTCAATTTTTTACCTTCCATCTTATTCCAATCTCCCCAACCAATACGCAAACCCGCCCAATATTGCTCAGTAAGCTATAATGTATATATATATATATATATGTTGTGTGGAACTCTACTATTTATAGGCTGTTTTTACAATTTATGCTGTGACATATAATTGCATCGAAATATGGTGCGAGAGTACCCTCAAGTCCAGAAAAAATGGACAAAGGCAGACGTGACCGAAGCAGCAAAAAATGTCCTGGACAAAAATATGTCTATAAATCAAGCAGAAAAGGCCTACAGGATTTCCAGTACTGCAATCCGCCGAAAAAAAAGGAGCAGTTGAAGAAAAACCTTCCCAATACCTATAATATTAGAAAGCGACAAGCCTTAAGTCTGGAGACCGAAAATGAACTAACTAATCTCCTTCGCATCATAATCCGTGCCGATAATATTACTACGTAGGCACATATATATTATATACGTTCGTTTTTTGTTGCTGCTGATGATGATGAAGACGGTCGGCTAGATGCCGGGGCAGGGCAACCGCCAACGAGCCAGGCACTTCAGGAACTCTGCTCAGACGTTCCCCAAGAAAGCGTGTTCAATCTGAGACCGAACCGGCTGCTCCCTCTTCCGAAGCTCCTTTCATGCCACCTCCATCTTGCTCTCCACGTAAATGGAAAGTGCAGCGTACTCTGGCTGAGCCAAGTCCAGCTTTCGCAGGGCCATCGCAAATGCTGAGCCGGATTTCTTTGCTCCAGGGGAGCTTAAAATCCCCGATATGCCAAACATATTGCCAAACGCCAATCGGCCATCTTACCCAGCGGTTCTTCCGCTAATCAGCCAACTCTGCTCACTTCAACCAAACGATTTGCTGTTCAGGAAAAAGGTGCTGTCAGAACGAGCTCTGAATACAGAACCCTGATTGAATCCAAAGAAAAGAAAAGGCTGAAACGGAAAAAGAGCTGAGAAGGCTGAAGCCAGACAGAAGCGGGAATCTAAAAGCGGCAAAGCTGCTAACAAGATGAAATCACAAGATGAGGATATTGCTGGTAGATACATACATACATACATAGACATAGACATATACATATACATACACATACATATATATATATATATATATATATATATATATATATATAAATTTCAAATGTATAAATACGTACGACATGTTAATCCGAATCTGTACGTACGTGTAATGTCGTACGTAAGACTCGTTGTGTGGACTTTTTCAAGGGGAGAGGGAATCCGGGAAATTTCAAACTGTCCGCGCTTCAGTCAAAAGTTCACCCCACCCCAAACCCCCACTGAAAATTTCAGCCCAATCGGTCAACCCTAGCAAAAGTTAGGGGTGGTAACGAGATGAATAATAACTAGCGAAGTAGCGAGAATGGGTTGCCGCGGCATTTTCCGTTTATAGATGGCTATATCTCCCAAAAGAGGCACCTTTGTGACCCAGTATAGTCTGATTCGTGTAGTCCGTATCGAGAGCTCTCAATGAATACCATATTGACCATATTTAGACTTGTTTAGATTTTTGGTCATTTTGGTATATTTTGACCATTTTTGATCCCTTTGAAGCTCCGTAACTCAATTTTCGTACATTTTGGCGGCTTGGCCCTTTTACAACTTTTTATGTACTCAACGAAAGCTTGCGATTGACACCGATATGAGCCCGATCCGAGAACTTTCAATTTTGAGTCATTTTGACCGTTTTTGGGCATTTTTTGACCATTTTTCGCCTCATAACTCAAAATGAGTGCATTTTTAGGCCTTGGCCCAATTACAACTTTTTCATTACTCTCGAGAGCTTTCGAATGATACCAAAATTAGCTCATTTGGACAACTTTTTTATTTTACTCATTTTTACTCACGGGGCTGCTCCGGGAGCAACCTTGCTCCCCCGGGGCTCCCCGCGCTTTAGTCAACACTTCACCCCACCCCCAACCCTCCGTGAAAATTTCAGCCCGATCGGTCCAGTCTAGCAAAAGTTAGAGGGGGGACAGGGGTGGTCACGAGATTAATAATAAATAAACGGACATACCCATATGAAAGGATTGCCTTTTTTGTGTAAAAAGCGACAACCAAATAATAATAATAATAATAATAATAATAATAATAATAATAATAATAATAATAATAATAATAATAATAATAATAATAATAATAATAATAATAATAATAATAATAATAATAATAATAATAATAATAATAATAATAATAATAATAATAATAATAATAATAATAATAATAATAATAATAATAATAATAATAATAATAATAATAACTAGCGAATTAGCGAGAATGGGTTGCCGCGTCATTTTCCGTTTATGGATGGCTATATCTCCCAAAAGAGGCACCTTTGTGACCCAGTATAGTCTGATTCGTGTAGGCCGTATGGAGAGCTCTCAATGAGTACCATATTGACCATATTTCGAGATGTTTAGATTTTTGGTCATTTTGGTAGATTTTGACCGTTTTTGTCCCCTTTGAAGCTCCGTAACTCCATTTTCCTACGTTTTGGCGGCTTGGCCCTATGACAACTTTTTATGTACTCAACGAGAGCTTTCGAATGACACTGATATGAGCCCGATCCGAGAACTTTCAATTTTCAGCCATTTTGGCCTTTTGGCCGTTTTTGGCCATTTTTTGTCCATTTTTCGCCTCATAACTCAAAATGAGTACATTTTCAGGCCTTGACCCAATTACAGCTTTTTCATTACTCGCCGAGAGCTTTCGAATGATACCAAAATTGGCTCATTTGGACAACTTTTTTATTTTACTCATTTTTACTCACGGGGCTGCTCCGGGAGCAACCTTGCTCCCCCGGGGCTCCCCGCGCTTCAGTCAACACTTCACCCCACCCCCAACCCCCCGTGAAAATTTCAGCCCAATCGGTCAACCATAGCAAAAGTTAGAGGGGGGGACACACAGGGGTGGTCACGAGATTAATAATAACAAGCGAAGTTGCGAGAATGGGTTGCCGCGGCATTTTCCCTTTGGGGGGACGGATTTTCAGAAGAATGCAACAGTATTTTGTTCGTATTTTTCGCTACACGCATTTCCCGAAAATGCCGCAAGCAGAAAAGTTGTTCAGCTCGACGAGCTCTTTCATTTGAGTACCATATTGACCATATATGAAGAAATTTTTTAAAATCCGGGTTTTCGTGAATTCCCGGATTTTCAGTTTTTCGGCTGTAACTTTCGCTAGACGCATTTCCGGAAAATGCCGCAAGCAGAAAAGTTGTTCAGCTCGACGAGCTCTTTCAATTGAGTACCATGTTGACCACTTTTGAAGAACTTTTTTAAAATCCGGGTTTTCGTGAATTCCCGGATTTTCAGTTTTTCGGCTGTAACTTTCGGTAGGCGCATTTCCAGAAAATGTCGCAAGAAGGAAAGTTGCTCAGCTCGACGAGCTCTTTCATTTAAGTACCATATCGACCACTTTCGGAAAAATTTTTCAAAATCCGGAATTTTCCGGGTCCAATATCTCGAAATCCGTAAATTTTCCGGAAATTTCGATTTCAGTTTCGAAATCAGCGCTATCGAATTACCCTATGCCCAACTTTTAAGCGAAATCGGGGACAAAAAATTTTTACGTTTCCCTTGGTCCCCCCTTACCATTTTAAAAAATTCCGGGAGCAGCCATTCCCGGAATCCGGGAAATACCGAACTGTCCGCGCTTCAGTCAACACTTCACCCCACCCCAAACCTCCACTGAAAATTTCAGCCCAATCGGTCCACCCAATCAAAAGTTAGAGGGGGGGGACAGGGGGTGGTAACGAGATGAAGAATAACTAGCGACTGCAAGAGCGTGTTGCCCACCTGCATATTCCATTTAGGTTACAGCTTTATTTCCAAAGACTTTGATACCCTCTCGTTCAAGAAATGGGTTCTTCTGCAATATGTAACAAAGAGGCTGAAATCCAGGGGTCCAAAATTCCTTGCTACACAGAGGCAGACGGCGAGAAGATGCTGGGATCAACTCTTAGGTCTAAGGATCAAGCTAGCCTAGTTTGGGTCTAACCTAATCCAGACGGTCCGCCTGTTGGGTACGTGAGTTCACTAGTGCCTCAAGGCCAGTACTTATCAAGGGAACAGTTGCGATGCTTAACTGCTACCCACGGATCCGTACCAGGGGTTACTGCACAACAGAAGAGAACCTTAAAGTCAGAACAACTATCGCACTCGAACACGCAAGACCAGGGCTCCGTATGAGGGCTTCCTTCGGGCTCGCTATCGACAGTCCAAGCTTCAATCTCAGCACGATTCCACGGCTGAGAACAGTTGCAGTAGAAGGTTACCTCCGAATGCTCAGGCTCAACTAGAGAACTACCCTCGTGAACTAGGAAAAGGATGCTAAAACTGTACTGATTGTGACACTCAGGACACTGATGAAACGGCAAATTCAGTTGGTTCTCAGGCTCACTAATATCGCTAAGATTTCCTTCGTCGTCAGCGTCTCCGTAGACAAACTCAATGGGCTCCAGACTGATCTATTTTCCAGATATCGTCGACTCAGCGGTTTCCTATCCAATCTAATACCAACTACAACGACTTAAGCTCTGATCCTAGATTAACGATTTACTATGTCCAAATAACCTTATTATCTAACAGTACAGACACACACAAGATCAGGTACACTACAAAATCTGTTGCAAAACTGATACAAGAGGAATCCGTTCACCGCCTAACAACTAAACCCAAAGCTATGATCAGTCACAGGTCCCTACTTCGAAGTCTTAGCAGAAGAAGAACTAGAGCTGAAACCTAGTAAAATTTTGGTAAGATTAATATTTTAGCCTACTGTTTATCACACACACGCACACAAGCACACTCACCTAAACAGTACTCTTTACTCTCAGACTGCGAACTGATTCGCAGTCACACAATAATTTGGTTTTCGGGGTCGAGGAGGGGGGAAGTTCCCTATATGCTCCCTATATGTACCTGAAAAGTGTGCACAAGTCCACCCAATCCCAGGTCACGAATAGTTACCAGCAATACGCACCAGCAGAAAACTAATAACTATTCTATCCTCTGCTAAGAGGACGACCCGTAAACTTTAAACTTTGGTTGAAAAGTTAGAGAGAGAGAATTTGAGCAGATTCGGTAGAACAAACAGGAATAGAGCAGATCAAAGAACAGATAATTTGAGACAAAAAGATAGCAGACATTTTTACAATCAAAGTAAACAGTTAAAAGTTAATGGTTTTGGCAAGGATCTTCCAATTCTTCTATGAGACCGAATTAACAGCCAACCCACACTCCAAATCCCAGATATGACAGACCTAGATCTCCAAAAGGTGTGTCCCTAAGCCAGAGGATGGCTCTCAAATCAGCTACGGCACAGGATTCTACTGAGAGAGATGCTGAAACCGGCAAAGCGCCGTAATTTTAGGGAGAGAGTCTTACGCACTTTGGCAGAGCAAAGGACCAAGAGAATCCGGACAGAGCAGCACAGAGACAGAAGAACCAGGGAGGAAGGGCCAGGGGTGATCCAAGGATACACTCACACTGGATGGTCAGCAGGAGATCAGAAGGACCGGGGGGATCAGCTGGTTATCCGGATGGCGGTGCAGAAACAGAAGGTGGCTGGGATCCAAACGATCACGGCCGGCGAGAACCAAAAAAGACCAGGCAGAAAGAGCAGCAGAGAAGGCAGAGCCCGAAGGCGACTCGATCTAGAACTGAATCAAATGGGTTAAAACCTTGTCGGTTTTAACCCGGATTCAGCGATATTAACTGGATTTCGTCAGGACAAAGGTGAAAGTTTAGTAATTTTGATGAGGAGGTACTAGACTCAATCTGGATTAAGGTTTTTGAGCAAAACTAGCGAGGACTAGACGAATTAGCCTTTGGGTGACCTAATCTCAAGGACTGAGGAAAACGGCTTATTGGAAGGAGAAAGACAAAAATTTTCAGGTTTTTGAACAGGAAAATGATCAGAGGGGATTTCCATTGGAAATCCCCCACCAATGACGTGTTCCTGAATTTCCTCTTCAGGAAATTCAGGGAAATCCAGCTAATATCAACTGATATTAGCATACAATCATGAAAGCAATAGAAATATCAAATAATCTAGGGCGGCGAGGGCCCGACTTTAACGTATGATTTCGAGAGTGGGACTCAAGGTCCGATTAGGTTGGTTTTAGACTCGCACTTACAACTGTTAGAGATCCTAAAGGGGATTGGGACCGCTCATCCTAGAGGGTGATTTGAGAAACCGGGCTTCTGAAGCCCAAACCCAATTTAGGTAGACCTTCCCCCAGGTGTACCCCAATCCCAACCTAGGGTCCGAGTGGGAGGAAAGTTTTGAAGGGGGTATCCTAGAAGGGGAGAGGCAAAGCCTCTCCCAACGAAACAACTCATGGGATGTCTGTGATTTTCCCCCCAGAATTTAGACCACGCGAGAGAAGGAAAGTAGACGACCGTTCGTCACGAACCCCAAATCACAGACTGACTGGAGTTTGAAATTTTGCTCTCAGGTTAACTTTTTCCTCGTGTCTTTTGCAATCATCTTTCGATGATTGGCTGCTTTCATGATCGCATTCTGTCATTGGTTGGTTTGAAAAGGAAGACCCAGCCTCCTTCTTTTGAATTTGCGCCTGGGCTGTTTGTCATCTTAGTTACATAATTTTTTATGACTTTGGGTCCGTTTTCGAGTGGCCCAAAGTACCTCAACAGCCCTGGCCCTAAACTTTTATGGCGTCTTTGTTTTCAAGGACCTTTGTCCTGAAGCTGATTTCTAAAGACGTGAAGTTTGTTTGCCAAGCAAATGAGGAATCCAAAGGCAGACCGACAGGCGGACGAAGAAACTAGAGAAGAAGGAAGGAGAAGAAATCGTAATACGGACAGGGGGCCTGGAAGCCCAAGATAAAATAAGCTGTACCTAAGCTAGATGAAACTTTTACCTAATCTAAGACTTAGCTAGAGACCTAATATTACATATTTGTTAATATTAATTGCTAACTTCTTTCTTTTCTTTCTTTCAGGGGTGACTTGTGCCTTAATTTCAGAGGGGTTCCCCTCTGTCTGATTTATGCGTATGATGTCTTTCTAGGGACGTGAAAAGGTAGCGCTGAGCCTCACACATACATAGACTTAAAGCTAGACATTCAGACTGGCCTTCACTGGCCTTCACTCACACACACAGAACTCAATAGTAGGGACCTGTAGATGAACCCCATTCGACTGATGCAGCAAAATTTACAGGGGTTAAAACCAAACTCAACCTCCATTGACGGTGAACGGATTCGTAAATACACATGATCAATACAAATACAACAAGTACAGACAGCAACAGTTACGGATTAGACTACAATTTATAGGTACGTACACAATTATTAAACAATATTAGGTAGTGTTTTACAATTATAAACCATTAGGTTACAAACTTTACGGGTCCAAACTATAGACAATTTCTGCAGAGAGGAGGGTCCACTTTAGGGCCTAGTTTTTGGTGAAGGTTTTCAACAGATCCTTCTAAAAATCAATTTCCCTTAACTGAGGACCTTCCTCTATTAGAAAATATAGTTCCTATAATTTTGGCATCTCTGGATCAAGACCTATTTTGACTATTACACTGGGCTACTCATAGACCTCTTGAAACCGAAACGCTCAGTGAACCCAATTTCTTTAGAATTGGGTAAAGCAAACAATGAATCGTATTTTTGACAGATTCTTCTGTGAATCTGTTTCCAAGAAAATCAAACTTTCCTCTATCTACCAATGCAACTTATACAATTTTAGCGTCTCTGTATTAGAGCTTATTATGACTACTTGCACTGAAGTCAGCCTCTGCTGCTGCGAACCCAGTCGGCAACCTCAGGGCTGTCTACAGTTTTGTTTAGAAGATTAGACATGAGCTCAAGCTTTCCGAACTTCTATTTCCCACATCCTCCGATGTCGCTCTACATATAGTGACGGTTTCTCAGTAGGTTACAATTACAGACGGGACATTATTTTGACGACTGCCCAGACCGTGAAACTGGGTGATTTAGCACTAACATTTCGATACTCAATCTGGTTTGAAAAGTTACCACCAGCTAGCTATTCTGTCACAGTTTCCCAGAATGAGTTTCCCACATGTTTTAAATATGCTCTTCCAATCAAGACCAAATTTGTTAGAATCTGATGAGATCCTTTCTAGTTATTATGACTAATAACGAGTTTATAACAGCGATTTCAAAAGGTGGCTAAAAGTTATTCCTAATTTTTTTCCATTTTCTTTACATCCCTCCCGAGAATTAAGGGGATGCATTTCTGCTAGGGGGCGAGACATAAACAGTACAAACACGTATGGCTATCAACAGTGCAGCAATTAGGATTCCGCGTCTACCAAATTCTCTCTTTTAGTCGCAACCTCTCCGAAGTGATGAGAAGGTCTGTACACACTTTTAGTCTACGACTCGACGTTACCGGGGAGATCCGGGTATGTGACACCAGTCTACAACCCAGACTGCCGAGGAGGCTTGTGCACACTTTACCGTTCGATACCACCTCTAAATTGCGTGAACTAAAATAAGGGCAGGGAGCTAGTGATCACCAGCTCCCGGATGGGTTACCGGGACCAAACAGTGTCCTAAATTTTACAGGGTCGTCTGACCCGCAGAGCGCTTCAGCCCTTAAAACGAACACTACTCAGTCGATAATCAGGGCACTTCAGCCCACAAAACTACAAATACTAAACCAACTGCAAGGGCACTTCAGCCCACAGGGCATTCAGCCCACGGAACTACAAATACTAAACCAACTGCAAGGGCACTTCAGCCCACAGGGCATTCAGCCCACGGAACTACAAATACTAAACCAACTGCAAGGGCACTTCAGCCCACAGGGCATTATAGCCCTCCCGTAAATTACTACTTCCTAAATTCTCGTACTGGGCGGGGTTCCCTCGGGATTGCCCTGTCTTACCCAGTTCCACAGTACTGCGCACACAACATCTTCGAAACTTCAGAATTATCTTTACTGGGCGGGGTCCACTCGGGATTGCCCTGTCTTACCCAGTTCCACAGTACTGCGCACCCAAAATCTTCGAAACTTCAAAATTATCTTTACTGGGCGGGGTCCACTCGGGATTGCCCTGTCTTACCCAGTTCCACAGTACTGCGCACACAAAATCTTCAAAACTTCAAAATCATCTTTACCAAGAAAATTCCTCAAAATTCGAACAACCCATGAGCATTCAAGCTCATGCCCATCTCTAGCCCAACATTGGTGACTGCGAATCCGTATTAAACACACAACTGCCATACTAAGTTTAGTTTCCCTGTCACTTCCAAACATGCGATTGTCCCTACCTACCGAATTGCCATCTAAAGCTACTTTCCCGAAGGTTAAGGGTTTATTTCTGCCTAACTATTTTAATTCATTTCAGAATTCAGCACACATTTCATCACACATACACAAGCACGTAATTATCTATACAAAAGGGAACTGTCTGTACAGGTGTATCGTCGGGAAGATTCAGTCTATTCTGCTGCGGTATTTACAGGATTCAAATGGCTGCAGCGCCACCTGCGCCAGGGGGAGGAGGTTTTGGCCATTTTTAACCCCTTTGGGGCCCCGTAACTCATTTTCTGCACATTTTGGTTCTTTGAACCTATTACAACTTTTTATCTACACAATGAGAACTTTCGAATGATACCAATATGAGTCCGATCTGAGAACTTTCAATTTTGAGCCATTTTGGCCGTTTTTGGCCTTTTTTGCCATTTTTTCGCCTCATAACTCAAAATGAGTGCATTTTCAGGCCTTTACCCAATTACAACTTTTTCTTTACTCGTCGAGAGCTTTCGAATGAAACCAAAATTAGCTCATTTGGACAACTTTTTTATTTTACTCATTTTTACTCACGGGGGTGCTCCGGGAGCACCTCTGCTCCCCCGGGGCTCCCCGCGCTTCCGGGAGCAGTTCACGTCAAGACCTTCAAAATGAGGTATCAACCACCTCTCTACCCCTTTCCAATCTCGAGATAGAGGGGGGGACAAGAATCCGGAGAATAATAATAAATAAATAAATAAACTAGCGAAGTAGCGAGAATGGGTTGCCGCGGCATTTTCCCTTAGGTTCCGGGTTTTCTTTCAGAACAATGCAACAGTTTTTTGGTCGTAATTTTTGTTAGACGCATTTCCGGAAAATGCCGCAAGCAGAAAAGTTGTTCAGCTCGACGAGCTCTTTCATTTGAGTATCATATCGACCACTTTCGGAAAACTTTTTCAAAATCCGGGTTTTCGGGAATTCCCGGATTTTCAGTTTTTCGGCTGTAACTTTCGCTAGACGCATTTCCGGAAAATGCCGCAAGAAGGAAAGTTGTTCAGCTCGACGAGCTCTTTCATTTGAGTATCATATCGACCACTTTCGGAAAAATTTTTCAAAATCCGGGTTTTCGGGAATTCCCGGATTTTCAGTTTTTCGGCTGTAACTTTCGCTAGACGCATTTCCGGAAAATGCCGCAAGAAGGAAAGTTGCTCAGCTCGACGAGCTCTTTCATTTGAGCCCCATATCGACCACTTTCGGAAAATTTTTTCAAAATCCGGAATTTTCCGGGTCCAATATCTCGAAATCCGTAAATTTTCCGGAAATTTCGATTTCAGTTTCGAAATCAGCGCTATCGAATTACCCTATGACCAACTTTTAAGCAAAATCGGAGACAAAAAATTTTTACGTTTCCCTTGGTCCCCCCTTACCATTCTAAAAAATTCCGGGATTCGCCATTCCCGGAATCCGGGAAATATCGGACTGCCCGCGCACTTCACTTCACACAACACCCCTTAAAAATTTCAGCCCAATCGGGCCACCCTAGCAAAAGTTAGAGGGGGGGACAGGGGGTGGTAACGAGATGAAGAATAATAAAAACGGACATACCCAGATGAAAGGGTTGCCTTTTTGTGTAAAAAGCGGCAACCCAATAACGGACATACCCAAGTTAAAGGGTTGCCTTTTTGTTGAAAAAGCGGCAACCCAATAATAATAAAAACGGACATACCCAGATGAAAGGGTTGCCTTTTTGTGTAAAAAGCGGCAACCCAATAATAATAATAATAATAATAATAATAATAATAATAATAATAATAACAAAGAAATAACGGACATACCCAACACAAATGGTTGCCTTTTTGTGAAAAAACGACAACCCAATAATAAGAATATAAGGCGTATAAAAATGAAATCGTGTTTCTAGGAAATGCTGTGAATTGCGAGTGAGGCAAGGCAGATAATATTTCTCTACAAATTTTTGAAAGACAAGAATCAGACTCTGACTGCATAGGTGTGGCTGGGCAAAAAAAACTGGGAAGGGTAGGCCGCCAAAATTGCAAAAAACGTAGTTTCGACTGATGTGCCATTTTGGTCACTTTGACAAAAAAATGGGGGGAGAGTAGCGAAGCCGAAAATCTGAGGGGTGGTCACCGACATTAGTCGTTTTGGTGGGAGGGCTCCCTCCTAGAGGCCCCTAACGCATCTATGTTTGACATAAAAAACAGGGGACATTGGAGGGGGGATCGGATCGCTGTGAGGAAACTACCTCCCCCGTATTTCAGTTACAATACACCTATGCGAGGTATCTCCCAGCCGTCTCCGCACACGGCATACCGAACTATGGTGCTAGTTTGGCGCAAGACCCCTCCCCCAACGTGGGAAATCTGGCGAACTTGCGGTTTGGGCTGGAAACGCTAGTTACATTCGCACCCCCCCCCCAAAGCATCTACGTTTGCTTTGCTAACACTCCTATTCACAGCATTTCTCATAATGACCGTACAACTTATTATCACTGGTTTTGTATTACTCAAGCTCACTCAACGTTCAGTAAGGTTCACGGTTCACTACTTGTTTGAATTTGAATTGTTTTCTCAGCAATGACCGGTAACCAGTAAACAATAATTTTGAGTTTTTGAGTTAATTACGGAAAAGGGAACTAAGCAACGACAAATAAATTGGTGGCTCATTCAGTAGCCATTATGTACGATACTCACACAAATTTTCAAATCATGGATCAATGATGGGGGTGACAAGTGACATTCAGCACTCCTATATTAAAATGCGTTTTGACTAATAAACGAAAAGCGGCTCAATCCTGATTATGCTTGGCTCAATCACAGTAAGGCCTAACAAGTTTGGCGTTGGCTCATTCAGTGGGAGTGCCAGATGTACACACGTGCCAACGTTCTAACGTAGCATAGCAATACTATGCTGGTCTTTAACGTAACGCTGAAACTATTTCAGCTTCTGTTTCAGCTCCGAATCTGTTCTAGTTTCAAATTTCCATTTCAGCTTCGAAATAAAAGTGTTTTTGGTTTCAATTTCGGTTTCAGCTCTTACTTAGCTTCAGTTTCAGCTCCTGAAGCAACACTACTGCTCCCAGCATTCAAACAAATATTTCCAGTGAACACAGATCCCATGAATAGGTTGGGAGAATAATTTGCAAGACAATACTTTATTTCGTTTATTCATCAAGTTGAACCTTAGAAATTAGAACTTTTAGCAATAGTAGTAATAAGGTGTTAATTTCATAAGCTAAATTTATAAACTGATGCATGATGTGTTTCATCGACAAATGAAGGGGAAATGGCATTTGTAAACCCACAACTGAGTTATATTTGATATCCACTCGTATAAACTCCCTTAAAACTGTACTTTTGACCTTTACACTAACGTTGATTTTCTGAGTTTTAGTCATACTTAAAACTGGAAACTGTGCAGCATGATATCAATCCGAAATTGTTAACAATATGTTTCTCATTGCTTTGTTCAGGATAAACAATCCATAAGTATAAAACAAGGCAGCAATTAGCTTGCAGCATTCGGTAAAACGATTGAGATGTCCGGAGCGGACTACGTATTATTCCTTGAAGCACAGTGCAAAACAGAATCTGCACATGTCACAAAACATGTCGGCAACCAAAACAGTTAATCGATTGAAGAAAAATGTGTGCAGTGCATAACCTTTAGTGATGGAGGATGCATATTTATTGCATTATAGTTTTGTTATAAATGTGCACAATTGTATTTATTGCATAGTATAATTTATTGCACATTAGCTTTGTTATATGTAAATGTATGTAACTTAGAGATAGGTCCAGTTTGTAAAGATCTTTTGATTCCTTAGAATAACTAGAAGCAATTCAATTTGTAGCTCCAGCTCAATCAGCTTAAACTCACTACCTGTCTTTGCAATGCGCGCTGGATATCCAACACGAGTAAACAAGATCACTGAACTGAATACTAGGAAATATAGGACTATCCGCAGTACCCAGTTGCTGCAATACTAGGAATTTTACAAGCTGAACAATGTCTTCGTATGAACCAGACTGAAACGTAAATGATGCGCTCATTAGCTCAATGAACATCAATGATTATCCGTATCCCAATGACACATGTTTAAAACTTGGACAGAATACCATGATTTTACAGCAATAGATATCGTTATAGATATGCATATTAAAGCAGTTTTACGTACATAATGGTATATAAATGTTTCCATTTCTTTTGCTGATATTTGATTAAAGATATCAAACACTTGCATCTTTGTTAGGTTTTGTGTTCTTACAATCTCCCCAAATACATCTGTTCCTCCGCTGTCTCGCCACGTTCTGTCATGAACTAGAACTTACCAAGAAAGTGTTAAATATTACAACGGAAGCCCGGAGCATAGTGAGTTAGATTCACAAGGTTACTAATAACAGGTAACATGAACTAGAAATGGTTATTAGTGGGACACTTCTCCGCACTTTAATTACTCTTTTTTAAATATGAAAGGGAATGGCACTTACACTCAACTGAAAATTAGAAGGAAAGGAAAGGGGCATGGAATACTGTGTTAAATGTCGGATGGCTTTTGTACACAACCGAACTAAATTGGTAACCCGCAAAGTTTGGTACTGTTTTACAAACTTCTAAAACAATGTTGACTGTTACGGTTTTAACCCATTTGATTCAGTTCTAGAAATTATTGCTGCATAATTTCTGGAACTGAATTATGGCCGAATCGGCGTGTGCTGCTGAGCAATGCAAAAAATCCACCGACCGAAAGATTGCTGAAATGGATCACAAGCTGTCTTGTCAGTTTTGTGGTCACAATTTTCATGTTTATTGTCCTGGCATTAAAGAGTGGTACATCGTCGTGGTACAATTGTTAACCGTAAAACTGGTGCTGTAATTGAGGCTTAGGGAATTCGGCCCCGCATATTAAGAAGTCGTTTTCAAAGAATATTTGTTCAAATTCTAGTCTATGCCTGCTCCTGAATGCGTGTTCTATTCGAAATAAATTGGATTTTCTGAAAATTTATATAAATTCACTTCCAGAAAAACCACTTCTGATATGTATTACGGAATCTTGGCTTCAGCCTGAGCATGATTTTGATATATCTTATAATTTAGAGGGTTACACTGTCCATAGAATGGATAGAAGAAACGTAAAGATTCCGGGTCGTACTATGCCAAATACGGGGGGAGGTGTAATGATGTATATTATGAACGATGTAAATTTTGTTATCTGTGAGCATTTTAGTGGGAAGGGATGTGAATCTTTGTGGGTCGATATAACTGACTTTGAGGGTATACGAGCACGATTTGGTGTCATATATCATTCTCCGACAGTGGGTGTATCAAATTTGGATGAAATTTTTCGGAACATTCTTAATGCAAAATTGGGTTGTGCAAACTGTTTTGTGGTTGGTGATTTTAATCAACCTAAAATTGACTGGAATATTCCATTTGCTTTTGATTCAGAACAATCCAAATTATTTTTAGGTTTTTTGTCGACAATTGTTTTACGCAATTTGTAAAGGAACCATCACATTTCGTTCAACCTTATAATACGTTAGACTTCATATTTGGACCTTCTGAGTTCAGTATAAGTGGTATTACAGTTGACGAACCAATAGGTTTAAGCAAACATGGAGTGGTGCTTTTTTATCCTAATTTACATTTTGAAAATTCTCCCAATTTGTGTCGGAAGGATTTTTCAAAAGCTAACTATGCTGATATGTCTATTTTCTTTGATTCGTTAGATTGGAATATAATATTTATGGAATGCACTAACATTGAGCAATACTGGATTGAGCTTAAAAACTGTTAATTTTGTAATGACAAAGTCCCTATGACAAAGCCCTTTGGGAAAAGGTATCGAATTCCCTTGTCGTATAGAACTCTGGAACTGATCAAAGAAAAGATGCCGCTGGGCAAATCACGTCTATGTCATAAAAGATAAAGTACTAACAAGGCGTGATTTACTCGGGATTAAAAAAACTACCATTTTTTGCAAGATTCAATCTGAAATTACAAACTGCAAGCTTTTTCAGATCTTTTGATGAAAAGTATTTTGCTTATAATAAATAAACACAATTTAATTTTAGTGAAAATTTTATTCTTTTAACGTATTAGTATTTGTGCATTATTAGCATTTTATAAACGTTTTACCAAAATAGAAAATATATGTAAACGCAGTAATTACTACCTCTTATTTTGTAACACTTTTCCTTTTTCAACCCTCTTTCAACATTACAGTTAAACCCTTTGCTAATATATAAGTGTAAGGCCAAGTACCCAAATAGTATGAGCGAAGTGTCTCACAAACGAAATGGCGAAAGAGGTCAAAGAGTGATTGACTTTGGACCTTGTCTAATTGCAATAATCTGGCAACTGGTTCAGCAAGAAAGTTGATCAAGAAACTGTGATGAGTCCAGTAATACTGCTATACTTTTAGTGAGCCGAACCAAGACTTCATATTAGGAAAAGTAGGACACTCAGCGCTGCCTAATGTATTATGCTTGCAATGTGTTCGAAACGCTTGGGGGTATTCTCATCGTGTTAAAACATCCTAGGCTCACATTTCTGAAAACAGCTTTTCCTACAAATTAAATAGGCAATATAACTTGAGCTAGAAAAGTCCTACAGCAATACCTATGCCACTGTTACAGAGAACTAGATCTTTTTACATTCGGACACAAAACAGCCTTTCCAAGTAAATTCAAGGAATTTCAACTATTCAAAATACCTTACGTTGTTATTTAGTTTGTAAGATATTGCCTAAACCGAACTATATAATTTTTATACCGTTAGAGGTTCTAGTTCTCCGAAATGTAGTGATATAAAAATATTACTATAAGACTTTCCCTAGCTCAAGCTAAACTGCTTATTTTAATTCGCCGAAAGCACCCGTTTTTGAAAAGTCAGCATAGCAGGCTTACTCGTTAATATCACCCCCTCCAAATTCGAGCATATTCCAACCTTAATACATTAGGAAGTTCTCTTCCTATTATAAACTCTTGGCCAAACCAAACCAGTTGGTTGCCTAAAAGTCAGTAGTGATGAAACACCTTTGAGATGAGAAGTCCTCGTAGTTTTAAAAAATCTGCTACTAAGATTACATAATACATAAGAGTATGACAGCTGCATACTAAGTATTATAAGCGTGACACATCCTCTGCACTATTACAGCACCGCTCCCACCCCACAAATTTGACTGTTCACTTCAAAACAACTTGACCTCTATTCATGTGTTCTAAAGCTCGAAACAGGTGTAAAACTGGTGCTTGTGTTTGCGAGCTTTAGCACACAAGCTTTAGTGCGTCTACCCCGTTTTGACTGAGGTCCAAATTGCTGGGGTCAGTGCGTGAAGAGGATGTGTCAAGCTGATAATACACAGAGTATGCCAGCTGTTATACACATATGTATTGGTACTCCTGCTGCTACACAATTAACAAGAGTATGGTTAGGAAATATAGTTCGTTTGGAAGTAATAACATACTGGTGCCATTGTTAGCTTATCATACTCTCAATAATGACATTTTAAATAGGAGACTCTGGAATCGCACATATCGCAAGACTGTTCCTGATATTTATTTGTAAATTTCAAGGCATTATACATAGTCAAGATTAAATTTAGTTTCATGAAACATTTTTGCCTAAAGCTGACAAAGCTGACTTGTAAAAATTCAAACCGCAGAATGAAACTTAAACTATTAACGACTTGTACTTCTAACCTATTTGTTGTTTTGACTTTATCAACTGTTAATAAAAGAAAAAGAACACCTTGTTTTGCACACACAGCCTCTTCATCCAATTGTATTTGACAAATTATTGATGTAATGTTCCTGTGCAGCTTGTCCACTATCCTAATTGCAGATGTGTCCCAGTAGTGACAACTAGCGGCACTCCGAATGCTTCCCATGTGTAGAGCACTTTTCCAACTTTGTCCTTTAGCAAAATGGAGATATCTAAGCGACAGTACATGTAGATGTAATCTGTTGATTATTTTATTAGCATAAGTATCTGCTTTCTTTACATACAATTGTAACAAAAAATGAATCTTAACCTTAACATCGCACACTAATTTGAAATTTTACATCGATGACAAAGTATTTATATGTTCAGATGTTCGTAGTTCTGTAGTTGATTAAATCCTTCGGTTTAGTTCTAAAGTCTAGCAAACACAAATTAAACCAAAAGAGTGAATTTTGTGTAGAGTTGATTAGTCAAGTTAAGTCTGACAATGTACATATTTTTACAAGCTCAGAAATAAAAGATTCTGAAATTTTAAAAAATTTTAAAATTTCAAAATTGAAGGTTTTATAAATCTTAAAAACTGTAGGAAAACAAACTGCTAAATTAAAAAGAACGCGAATGTGTAAAAATTTTTAGCGGATTTAGCACTTCGGATTTATCCCAAGGCTTTGCTGTGAATTTTTCACTAGGTGACTAGGTATCGAGCCTAATCCACCAAAGTGCTTTAAAACTTATAAAATTCTTACAGAATATTGTCAGGATATAAGGTGAGTGCTACGTTAGGCGGATTTAGCTTTTATAATGCTTCTTTACTGATTTGTGTGGCTAACAGCACAAAATTGCTCAAAATGTAGCTAATCTTTGATGGACTTTATCTCATGATAGAAACAATATTGTGACCTGGCACAATTAGAAAAGTTGTCTTGAATGTTGAGATCTATCGGTTGAGTACTTTTTGTATTAATTCGTTGATTGAAAGTTTGCCTTTTGGCGGGAAGCCAATTTTGTGTTTCTGACCGCATAAATTGAACAAAATGCTGTATTACTTTTTACTGCGGCAGTCAAAACGCCGCAACTTTTGCACACATGTTTGTAGCATTAAGAGACATTTGTGTGCGAAATTTGAGCATAATCGGTTGCCTATAGCGGATTATTTCTCAAACGACAAATGTCAATTTCCATAATTTGGGAGAGAGACGCATGGTAAATATTGTATTTCACCTGCGTGTACTCAGCCAAATTGCAGTTGCGCATACCCAACAATAGTCCTAAGCTTCCTTTATGTTCACAAGGAAATTCAAGACATTGGCTCTTACCAGTACGGATGGTACGGAGAAAACTAAAAAAAAGTTCGACCACCCCTATGCACGAAAATGCCGTAGGTCAGCAACTTTGCGAGGCTGCTGTGAACGCTGTGAAGAAGGAAAGCGTCGAAACTCTTGATTATTTTGAATGAACCCAGGTACTAAGATGTAAAAAACTTTGAGCACAATCGGGAAAAATTTTGTCATAAGTGTGAAACAGGCCTACTCTGTTACTAAACCGATTACCTGGGAGAGTTTGGCCGAGATATGCTACTAAATCACCTGACCAAATTCCAGCCTTTATTTACTGAGTTATATTCTGTCAATGCAGGGCGACAATAAAGTCCTACAGTGGGCAACCTTCTACAACAGAATATATAGCACGTACAGAGTCAGATACAGTACAGGCCACTTCAGCCTCTTTTACCACACTCTACAATGTCTTACCGCGTCGGCGTTTCGACAGCCCGTCACGCAATCTACGTTCTTAGTCACACCCTAACCTCATCTTAACAGCCATAACCAGGCAGCGGCCTGCCTGAAAATGCCTAAGTCATCGTCTTCTAAAAACCGAGTCGTTTCGTCGCCAAGCTATACTGACAGACTAGACCCTTTTTTAGTTTGGAGCAGTCTTTTATATTTGCAAAACGCCCCAAAACTTTCTAATATTGGCCACACACAAACTACGTTTTACCACGCAAATTTGGATTTAGACGTATCTTTTAATCAGTTTTTCCTGCTGCGCCTCAGCGCAGCAGGTCTCTTATGTTTGCTCTGCCATCCAGCTTCCAGGCATTTACGTGCAAAACATAAGAAATTACATGAATGCATGTAAAACAATGCTTTAAGATGGCAGAGCATGATTTGCACATAAGATTCTATTTTGAAATTCTTCATTAACGATGACTCATAAAGTAAACAGGAATCAGAAATGGAACAAATTCAATCAGAATATTCCAGTTTCTTTTGAATTGACAGGGAAATTTCTCTGACTGCTTTTTGCAGAGAGTGGCTTATCGTTTGCAGATTATGAGATCATGTTAAAGGAATAGCTTTAGATTTAAACTTCCGTTGCACTTATTACTTACTTTATTGCAAAGTCTGCAATTCTCTTTCACTGCAACGAATACACAGGAACCGGTAAATTAAAAGAAGACGGTATCCAATAATTTTCATTATTGCAGCAACCTCACCTCAAGATTAGCATCCGCTGCGCAGCAGGCCTACAGTTTATAAAATTGTAACTCAGTAAACATTTAACCTTTTGCATGCAATATTGCTTGTTGCACTAAATTTTGCGACAACTATATATGTTCTTGTATGAAAGTATGCTTTCTTGAGATTGACTAACATAACTTCAGTCGTCGGCAGCCCGACAAAGCGGACACTTTTCTAAGTGCTTGCATCGATGTTGGTAAATACACAGACTTAGCATAACGCCTGGTGTCTCTGTTTCTTGCTGATTCCAGCTGTGTACGTATGCATAGGCTGAGCGTAACAATAAGTAGCTATATAGGCGAACCGCTATATGTAGGTGTGCATCTAAACATATGCATGCTTACGTAGGTCGTATTCTGAGTTGTCCTGCATCTGGATTGTCCTACACAATCTGATTGGCTGATGTAGTGGCCAATAAGAATAGACAATTAGACAAGTAAATGTCAGTGTGAAGGGTCAACTTGTTTAGTTTCGGCCAGTGTAATACAGAGCGAAGTTGACTTGAAACTGAATTTTGATGAAATTTCTCTGTCTTCATATGGAAAAGGTCTATTGTGAACAACTATATCTTTCTCAAAAATTCTGAACGAAATGGAATTTTGTATTTGCAATGCAAAAACAAGAAGACCTGTTGTGCCCGTGCTATTATCTCTCCTGGAAATCCTGCTCGAGTGACTGGAGCTCACAACCACGACCCCCCCCTGATCTCACGAAAATAAGTTTTTGCGAAGACTAGAGGTAAGAAACTAATTTTTTCACAGTGACATTTATAAGTTTAAATTGCTTTAAATTTCAGACATTTGAAACTAAAATAGACTACCGGGATACAACATGAATATCTATTGCCAAACTACTACTAGAGATTTGATCCAATAACTGGAGGATGTGGTTGCTAATTACGATAAGTTTTCAGCTTTTCTAATTTCTGTAAATGTTCTGACATGGACTGGGGGAAGTTTAGTGGTTTTACAGTTTATAGTCTTGATTGGGATCAGCAACGTGCATAGCGGGGTGAAAAAGGTCCTCCTGTGCTCGTTGCTGTATCTGAATCAGGAACCTAGCTCACAAACTTACAGTCGTGAATTAATTGTGGCTGGTCAGTTGAGGCTTCTGAAGACGAGACTGCATTCTGAACCAGCTTTTTATAATAAAATTCCGTATATCAACAGTACCTGCAGATTTTTCCTACTATCCTATCTGAGTGCTCGGCCATCCCTTCACTCCATCGTTTATCACCCTCCGAGCGGGTCATAGACTTCCGCCATCTTAGTCACTATTGATAGGCGGGGGGCAATCGTTATCGGTGTCAACGATCTCGATTACCCTGAGTGTGACTGCGACCTCCTTAGCGTTAAGTTAAGGGGTCAATAACCGCACGTCAGATCTGCTTGGGAGTCATGTTTTCTGTCCGTGACCTTCGCCTCTCCGCCTCTAGTCTGCCATTCCGCGGACCGCGGAGAGCAGCACAGAACAGGTTTCTCGGAGTACCTAACAAGTGCTAGGCACCTGGATAAAAAAACTACTACTAACTACTTAATTTAACTATTGAGGCCGAAATTTATATTCGGGCTCCTCTAGATGGGTCACAGTGCCCCAAATATGGCAGCTTAGTATTTTGTCTGATCAAAACTTTGTTTTAATAAGTTTGCATTTCATTTTATTGTCTGATTTGATTGATTGATTGATTTAATTTTGTACTTGTTTTGCTTTTTCTGTGTGTAAAATTTGCAAAAAATAACTTTATGGGAAATCGCTATGATGCTATTTGATTCTATAGAATTTGTATATTTGAAAACGTTTTCTCGGTTTGAAGTGATGGAAATTAAGTGTTCTCTTTATATTAAATATTGACAGTGACGTGTCCTACGGTAGTATATTGCCTTGCTAGCAGGCGGGCACAATGAAGGCGGGAATTTAGAAATGGCCTATGAGAGAGTGTAGGACAATCCAGATGTAGGACAACCCAGAATTACAGCACCGATTACATACTGTCTGTTGTTGTCTTTTGTCTAAACACATGCATGTTTACTTAGCACCGATTACAAGTGTATTTGGTATACGAACGAACGAACTTCAAAGGAACCGTCACGGAGGCGCTTTAACGAGATGCAATATGTAGCCTTTGCTAGCTTGGACAAACCGTACAAAAGTGCCCAGATTACCCATTTTCGGGGTTGGAAGAGGGATAACTTTCGCAGACAGCATTTTTGAGCGATGACCAACTATAACATTTGCTCAGCGTAATAAGAGCTTTCAAATGAGCCCAAATTTGTAACGATCGCAGCAACTTTTATTTTGCTAAATATGGGCCCGCAGGAACGTTCAAAATTAGCTCAATTTTTACATATTCGCGTTCTCCTGAACAATTCCAGTAATTTGATACCAAGCTTGAGTAATTTTCGCTTACTATAAATTTCCTACAGTTTTGAAAGTTATGAAATTTTAAATTTTAAAATCTTAATATTTTTTAAAATTTTCTTAATCTTTATTTTCTGAGCTCTCAGAAAATTTATGCACTTTCAGACTTTACTTGAATAGTAAACTCTTAACAAGATTCGCACTTTAGGTCCGCTTCAAATTTGTTAGACTAACAGTTTGCCAGAATCTTGATTCAAGATTCTTTTAACTTTCACGTTTCTCTGTTTGTTTGCATTGTAATGGAACCGCTTACTTCCAACATAAGTGTGTAAACGCAGGACAGAAAAAATGGGCTGGACATGAGGAAACAGAAATGCTTCATGAACGTAATTTAAATTGTCACAGGTACAATGACCTACTTTGCAGTGCAGTTAACTTTCCACAGTAATTCATATCTTTCAGAATCATTCGAAACCATAATGGAATAAAACACATCCGTTCTTCCTCCCACAAGAGAAAGTCTAGACGGAATAATGAATGATGTGCATTACAAAACTTGTTAAATTAATTAATGTTAAAGTCATCATTCAGCAAACTGACAAATCCAGATCGTTAAAACTATGTGATGAATTAATTTTCAGGATTTCAGGTTTTCATTTGCGTACTATGGTGCGTTTTGACTCCAAAACATTTTTGTGCTAACTCACCACGGGCATGATTTCGAAAAGGCACCGAACGATGGGCCCTATACACCAAGCCCAGAGCTAGAGCACACTAAATAGTGTTGTTATCCAAAAGCTTTCTTCTAAGCCAGCAGGAGCCGATGTTATCAAAAGCGGGTTGAGTTCAACTCGGGTTGAACCTATTTTCGGATTCAACCCTAAAACTTTCGGGTTGGCTGAACCCATGTGCTCAGCCTTAGCTTATCATAAATGGCAAAACATCAAGCAAAACAGTGATTGGGATGGAACACAAACACATAAGCTTGCTGAAACGAAACTTGCTGAAAGGAATAAATCACTTTATTTTCAATACTGTCCTCACATATCACCAATGGAGGTATCAGCTATATAATTTAAACTTACTTTTAAATGACCATACAATAAACATATATACCTTTAAATGTTTTTAAAACTATAAAAAATTTTATTGTAAAACTTGAAGGAAAGGGTTGTCTCTCAATCCGGATTGAAATCTCAACCCCCCCCCTCAGAGCAGGATTGAGAATCAGATATTTTAACCCAAAAGCCAACCCAAATTTCCCTCCTTAATATAATGATAACATTGGGTTGGGATTCAACCCCAATTTCAACCCCAACCCTGTTATTTCAACACGGGTTTATTCAACCCTGTCTTTATAACCTTGTGTCGAAGTTTTCAACCCCAATCTCAACCCGGGTTGAGGTTTCAATCCGGGTTGAGATGCTTGATAACACCGGCCACTGCTTTTCACCATCGGCTAAGGTAATTTCATGTTTTAAGTGCTTAGTTTGTTTATTCAGTTTACATGGAATGCAGTTGTTATTATTACGGTTACACCTGGACACTTTTAAAACATCCTTGGTGCAATTACTTTAGTTGGTGAAAATTTGCCATCTGTTTGCCATCGATAAAACTTGGCAAATGCGAATTCGGATCCAGTTTCTGGCACAAAGATTCCATCAGAGTCTGGTTCACTACACTGAATTGTTTGAGCACATCTTCAAAATCAGGAGCCATGTAGCATGCCCTATCTCCACGCATCCAATTCTCTGGACATTCCACTGAAAACAATATTTGCCAGGGGTTTCAAAATGAATTCAGACGTTTAAAAGATGGTACAGCATGTCCGCTCAGATGCTCTTTTGACTTCATGAACAGCGTTGCCAAAGTCACGCACTCTGCCAGGCACTTACGCTCAATATAAGTAAAGATTTGATTATAAACTCTTTTGATTGTTCCTGTTCATAAAGACATAATTGTTCTTTCATCCTATTGTTATTGTACATCTTGCCTAATATTTCTAACCCTAAATACTTCGAGGTTTGTTGGGAGTGGAAAGTTATGATCGGAAGGAAAAATCTTGTGGATATTCCGAAGTGGGCTAATGAACAGCACAAAATAAGACACCCCTATTAGCCGAAGGTCAAACATCTGGATTGCCATGAATTCTCTACTATACTATTACCAGTATTACAATATAAATTATATACAGCATACAATGACAGTTCTACGATATAAGCGTACGGATTTGTACTGAGCGATAGCATTACCTAAACACTTAGGTGTTTATTTATTTCAATTTCAATGTTAGGTCAATGTTTTAAGCTAAGTGCTGAATGACCACAATTCACAAGCTTAGATGTCCTGTTTACGATTGATTGGATTGAATAGGATTGAAGCTTTGATTTAATCTTGCGCTTTTGTTCACACTTCGGATTGAAAAATCAACGCGTCAATTGTAATCCGACATGCTTAACCGCTGTTTCTTTAGAGATTAATTGTAACCCGTTTAATCCGTCTTCTGTATTTCAACTAGTTTTTAAGCCTGATGGATTAAACGGATTAAAGTTTTTAGTCGCTGTTTCTTTGATGGCGGATTAAATGGGATAAAACTACTCGTTTAATCAGCGGATTAAAAGTTTGATTATGACGTGATCCAGATATAGTAAAGTTGTTTGTTTTAATCAAACAGTGGAGCACTGGTGGTAGATGACGTGATTCAGATATAGTAAACGTTAGTTGTTTGTTAGAATCAAGCAGACTAAGCACAAGTCTGTTTAATCAGTTTACTATTAAATTAAAGAAACAGCTGTTAAAATCCGGCTGATTTTTAATTTGTTAAATCCGACCATTTTAATATTTAAAGAAATAGATCCTTAGGAAGTTAGAAAAGTGTACATGGTTCAGTTGTTCACTGGTTCAGGGTTAGCTTTGAATTGCAGTCCTATGTCCATCAACGGTCAAGCAAATTATACGATAGAATAAAGGAGAAAGACGATTTTCATAATTTACATATTATCCTTTTATGTAGAGCTTACAGTTTCTGGCTGACAGAGAGCGAGTGCGTTTTGACTCCCGATTGCTTTTACCAACGGTGCCCGACAGTATCGAGGCCTAAACAGGAAAGACAATATTAAGTTTGATCTTCACGGAACGTGGATGCGACAGGTGCATAAGTACCAAAATTATTTACAAAAACTAGGTCACTGAGTTACTGCCAAATGATATCTCCGGTGTATTGTTTATTCTCACTCAGCTTCCCTGCGCCTATCTATTTGGTTCTCTGTTTATATTCCGGTCGATGTCGCCTCAGATGGCACGCGCAGTATGAGTGGTAAAGGATTCCGCATAGATGTGTCGAAGCCTAGTAGTCAAATTGGCCATTTAGTTAAATGGCTAAACTTTTTAGCCATTAAGTCAAATGGCTAGCACAGTAGTAAAACGCAGGCTTGTTTGACTACTTGGCCAAAAGACTCGCTATATTTTAGCTATTTAGTAAAATGGCTACAGTGATTTTAGCCATTTAGTTGTAGCCCAATTGTAAAATGACAGTCGACTCTACCTTGCATTTCAATATTATTATGTTAAATGTATTTGAAACTAGTGAAGTAGCAAAGTAGTAACTAAAGTATGATTGTCAATAAATAGTTGTGCACTGTTATTTTACAATTGGGCTACAACTAAATGGCTAAAACACTGTAGCCATTTTACTAAATAGCTAAAATATAGCGAGTCTTTTGGCCAAGTAGTCAAACACGCTGCGTTTTGCAACTGGGCTAGCCATTTGACTAAATGGCTAAAATGTTTAGCCATTTAACTAAATGGCATGGCCAATTTGACCACTACGCTTCGACAGATGGACGGTTCTGTACAAGCAATATGTTCTTGATATACTTAAGGGGGACCATGTTTGGAACATATTTACACTTTGTCCAATGTCGCAGAGTGACACGTAATTGTCCAAACCACGTATTTTAACGAAATCCTTTAAATTTAATCCTTATTACTTGCGCTTTTTGAGTAATTTGGCGTCAAAGTACAGGTCCACACGAATTAAAAATAGTAACCAGAAAGTTTCAATTTTTCCGACCTGAACTTGGACAAAAACATATGAAACTTAGCAAAGTTATACAGCATCGCTTGATGTCCTTAGAAAGACCAAGACAAGCGCTGTAATTTGCTGGAATGACAACTGTGATTTAGAAATTACATTATTTTTAATAAATGTGTAAGTATATAACATTTGACCAGATTTTCAGACAACATCAGATTTTAAACTCTCGAGCACTAATTAAAAACTTTAATTGTTCATAGTATAATTATGATTACAAAAAATCGCCGCCGTCCTCGTAAAGACTTTTCAATGACACCAAGTGATGCTGATCAGCCTTGCCAATTAATTTTAAAAACTCGTTGAAACATAGGTTGGGACAATAACAATTTTAAAATCAGCGACACCGTGAAAAGCCTAAATGATGACCAAGTGGCCAAAAGCGTCCCCTTCGTATGAAAGTATTCGTGTGTTAATTTGCATGTAGATAGTATTGGATTGAACCTGGCGATCATCCCAGTGTATTCGAAGTATGATAAAGAACTTACTTTAAAAATGTTTTTATGAAGTTCAGTTATATATTTATGCTAGAAACAATTCAAATATTCACTTCTTAATATGCTTAGCTTTTAAATTGAAGGTTTGCATTTGACCATTTAATTTTTACTTATTTACTACTTAAGATATTTAACGTAAACTTGCCCGATAGGCAGAAGTTTCGACGCGAAATCTCAGTTGTTGCAGAAATACAGTGAAAAGGATAATGATGGGGAGGAGGAAGATGACGTATAATAGATTAAACATGCACCTATTGTGAGACCTGTGGGAGGAAATATAGCAATGTACATTGCAATAGATACAATGAATCAGAGAGCATAGGTGCATGCCTAATATAGTATAAGTAAACTTACAACACGTCCTTCTTCTATTAGTTTCCAAAACGTTCTGAGTTGATCCAACCAAAGAATTTTGGATTTGTAGTAGGGATTGAAAGTGCACACCGTTACGGCAGGAAAAATGGGACGTCCAACTATTACAGTCTCCACATACTTTTTCCGTTCGAAGTATACGTAAACAAAGTTTACGACAATGAGCAAAGTCGCAAGAAGACAGACCGTTACAAGAAGTTTTAGTAGACGGCGATTGACGACGATGGGAGCATCCATAATATTAATTCCATGCATCTAAATGGAACATTTAATTTACCAACCAAATCAAAATACTAGTAACACAAAGCCAGATTGTGCTAACAATAATAAGAATTATGCATGTAGGCACGTATAATACAAAAACCCAAGTTAGAACAAAATAATGTTGGAGGGAGGCGAGATGGGACTATTAAACGGCTACGAATTCCAGCCCCCGCGAATAAGGGAAAGGGGAAACATTCGCGAGACTTTTTTGAATTCTTTAAAATTTAAAGAATTCACGACATTTTCATCTAGATCGTTCCAAACTGGAATGACTCTATAGCTGAATAAATATTTTCTTGTATCAATTCGACTTCGTTGCACAGCTAATTTATAATAATAACCCCTGGCAGAAGAAATCAAATTATACACGAACAAAATCATCAAATTGCAATTCCACCAAATCATGTACTAGTTTATAACGTGCAAGAACAATCCTGATATTTCGTCTCTCTTACAATGACGGCAAACACAATTTAGCTAGTCGCTGAACATATGGCAATTTTTTTAAACCAGGAAGTCGCAAAAAATCTTTGCACCCTTTCGATCAATGTCCTGCAATGCCTTTTAAATTTTACATTTGAATTTTACTTTATTTTACATTTCAAAACTGCTCATTCATTTTTTCAAAACTTTATTGATGATGTAATTGCTGAATTTTATTTGATATATTCTGCATCTCTTGTGTAGACAGGATGTTTATACGTTCTACTACACACACTGCCCTCCCCCTATACCCAAAATCGATATTTCTGATGTTAACCGTTAACATTTGGCTAATTTAAACTGGAAAAACAAGATTAGCTTTTAAATTTCTGTTCTGCACAGTAAAAAATGCTACGTCTAAAATATTTCGGGCAACTAAGACAAACTTGTACAGTTCATAACCTAGTGGAACCGTCAACCTTCATTCGTAAACGCAGAATCTACCTTGCTGGCTAAAATCGGAACAAACTTATTATTTTGGAATGCTGCACAGCACGCGAGTTTTGTTTCACCACTTCGTTTCATCACTCAAAAAGTGAAAACGTTTTTCATTAAAACCGTGCCAGTATCAGCTGTTGCATTGTTGCATATATGCTGAATCCAGACAATAGAGTTGGTTTCCGTCACCTAGTGTTACTGTAAGGAACATAATAGTTTAGCTGACGCCATGTTCTGTTTTGAACACATTGTACTTGCAATCTGTTTTCGAGGTGCAGTGTACTATATGCTCACCAGAAGCTGAATTGTATTAACTAACTTACCGTTTGATGTCATTTTTCTGTTAATATTGTTTTCAAGCTGTAACCTGGATAATTTCGATTTCACCGATTCAGTGGATGCATTTAATCAAAGAAGGCATGCATATTTAACGCTTACAGTTAGCAGTGTCGGATGAACATCATTGACCAGATCTTTCACCATCGCACTGTAACTGCTGTTTCGACTTATTTTCTTCCGACGAAATCTTTAACACAAAATAGCTTTAGATGCAGGCAAAAGAAACAGTAGCTTTGGCTGTGTTAAGCCAACATTTAGTGAACGCATAAACAAACAATCAAACAAGCAGTCCAGACGTGTGCAGGAGGGGAAGAGTTGGAGGGGAGAACTGACGGCCGCCGGAAAACCGGATTTTTCCGGTTTTTTGCCCTGAAAATCGGGAAAATCCAAATTTTGGGGAAGGGTGAGCCATCCCTCTGGGGGGAGGTCCAGGCCCGGGAGGGGGGGGAACCCCCCAAACCCTCAAGCACATGTATGAAGCAGTCTCGACAGTTTCGACCCCTAACATCACGACATCCATCAATAATTATTAATAATAGTTAATAGTTTGTTGCTTGAAGCTTTACAAGTCGAAGTTCTGAAATTCAAGTACATAGTTGTAAAAAAGTTAACTAAAACAAAGCTTTATACGCAAAGGAAAACCTAACGGTATTGCGTAATTACTGGTGGGACGTTTCAATTGCAAAATGCAGACCATCCATTTGCTCTCCGCGGATTCTATAAGTCTATGTATTCAAACTCTGTAATAAAAGTATGGTATTTGCGTCTGTCAAAATATTGATCCCGATTGTATGCAGGAAATCACGGCTGCGGTACCTCTAAACACTCAACAGATGCTTTCCTGGAAACTCAAAGTTGCGAGATTTGAAGGGACACTTTCAGACCCCAAACTGCCTCAAACCGCACTTTTCTGGAAACTGAAAAGTGGTGAAGAATATTGGGTCATATCCACACATCAAACTGCATTTTCCCTGGAACTGAACACTGTGGAGAATAGAAACCAAAACCCAACCAAAACTGATTTGTCAGATTCACACTGAAAAGTGCAGTTTCCATGGAAACTGAGATCGACCCAAAACGAATTTGGCAGATTTATACCGAAAAGTGTAGTTTCCGGGAGACAGGAACCACTGAGAATTTATTGAAATTTCCCTGTGATTTTTTTAGAACAATCGGGATCAGTACCTTTTGACAGACGCAATTAGAAGGATGAACTCTCCACTCTGAGAACTGTGTTGACAAAGACAGCATTAACTCATTTGCTGCAATCCTTTCAAAGAATGGTAATCCACAAAGGAAGTTTTCCATTCAATTAAACTTAGCTAATTGAAGATAATGTTACAGTAGAAGCAAAGGTAGTCTTCAGGAATAAGATTTGAACTTATTTTAAACTAGTTTCTAAAAGCAACAGTACCGTCACACAGAATGCTAAGCCCGAACTGTATGAACAATTTCAAGTCATTTTGTATAAACAGTTCCACAATTGTATTATTGGAAATGAATTTGTTTTGCTTATATACAGCTACTGTCATATTTTAGTGGAAGGAAAAAGAAAATTTAGAGAAAGAAAGAAAGAAAGAAAAGCAACCTAATAAAAGAAATCTGAGTGACCTAGGTAGAAGCTTGTTGACTTTACAGCTGCTGTCAACTAAGCCAATTTCAATGTTGTGATATTTTTATCTTTGTTTTCACTTCTAACACACATGCATCTTAAGCACTACTTTAGTGGACTTGGCAAATGGATTTACGTAAGATAGAAGGTTAGATAGGACATGGGGGGTAGGACATGTGTCAATCGACTTTATAAACACGACACATTCTTTCTTTCTTTCTTTCTTTCGTTCTTTCTTTTACGACTGAACAACTGAAAATACGGGAAATCACGAAAACTCAGATTTTTGACAAACATTTTTTGCCTCCGATTTTGCTTTAAAGTTGGTAATAGGGTAAGTTGACCACGCTGATTTCGAAACTGAAGACGACATTTCTGGAAAATTTACGGATTTCGATATATTCCGACCTTTTTAAAATTTCCTCAAAAGTGGTCCAAACGAAAGAGCTCGTCGAACTGAACAATTTCTTGCTTGCGGCATTTTTTGGAAATGCGTCTAACAAAAGTTAAGGCAGAAAAATAGAAAATCCGGGAATTCACGAAAATGGAAGTGTTGCTGGAAACACATTCTTGCAGCAGCGCTAGTTATTATTATTATTTCTTGCCGTATGTATCCCCCCTCTAACTTTGGGCCTTTTCAAGAAAGGGTGGAGTAGAGTTAAAATTAACTCGATCCTTTGCAAGAAAGGGTTAAACGAGTTAATTTTAACCTTACGAGTTGGAGATTTTTAATATTTTTTAATATTTTAAATTTTTAACTCTGCGCTGTTTCTTTACCCTTTTCAAGAATCGCTGCAAAAGTTAAATAATTGCAGAGTTAATTTTAACTCTACCCTTTTCATGAAAGGGTTAAATTTAACTCTGTTTAACTCCCTCCGATCTTTTTTCATTGAAATTTAACCCCTGTCAAAACATTCGGGTTAAGTTGAGTTAAAACACAAACGAAGATTTAAGGAATGCCCTCATTGAAATTTCACAAGCCTGATGTTTTGAAAACTCATTTTTCTTGTGTCCTTGTGTCTTGTGTCTTTTTCTTGATATTCTTTTTCTTGATTGTATAAGTAATGTTCCATTAGTTTGTACGATTCTACTGTTGGAGTGTTTTGGCAATTTTTTTCAGCAATAACTAGACAGAAATGCAGTCAGCTTACATAGCCAAATCGTATGAAAAAGTGCAATCTGTGACAATCTATTTTGGACTAACAAGACCCTCTTAAGTGGTTAAGGTATAAAATATGGATTTAGAATAATTCTTATCTGTTTTTTATGTAGTGTGCGACTCGAATCTGATTTATTAGGGCTGATTCTGGATACCCTGGGAAAATGAACGATGCCAGGATCATGAGGGAATCCAACGTCTTAGATTGGGTGCCTGACAATTGTCAACTCCTTGGCGATAGAATTTACCCCTGTTCGCGAAAGTTAATTTCTCCTTTCAGAAATAATGGCGAAATCAATGCAGACGAAGGAAACTTCAACAGACTTTTGGCGGGAATCAGGCAACGGGTAGAAAGAGCCATTGGATTGTTGAAGATTCACTGGAGAATTCTCATGAGAACCGAGTTGAAAGATCTGGAATCGATCAATAATATAGCAGTGGCATGTGTTGCTCTTCACAACTTCTGCCTTCGCCGTCAAGTTCCTGAACCGGAAGATGATATTATGGTTGAGTTTCGTAGTCATGAAGACGGCAGTGATGATTTGCCAGACGGCGATGCTGGCAGTAACGCTTGGCGGCGTTACTATTTGCACTCGTTCTTCCATTGACGGCCAGCCATTGACTTAAAGCCAGTCTTGAGATAAATCACAGATTTGAACAATGACTGTGTTGCCTGCCTGTTTCAGTTTTATGATGGCCTGACTTTATGATGCGCTTAGCACTTGCTTTCGTTCTGTACCTTGAATTTGTTGTAAAAAATTAAAACTGTTACGTTTCAATAATGAAACATAATTTGGGTATGTATTAGGGTACGTATTAGCCAATGCCAAGAAGGATAGTATAAATATATGTGTTTGAGGCATCATCATCGTCATTTACTATCGTATAAACTGTAGTTTTGCAAAAATGCCACTAATTTGTTTTCCAGAGATTGCGGAGCATTATGTAGCTAAAGTGGCTAAAGTAGCAAGGATTCCTTCTATGCTCTCTGATTTCTTTCTCCTTCCTGCTAAAGTTATTACTTCACACCGCCGAAGTGAGTGGACAAAGTTCAAATTACTCTCACTTACGCAACGAAGATTGGGTTCATAACACCTGAGAACAGATTATCCAATCCCCGGCTATATGTATGAGGTGTGGCACATTATATTATTAGATTTATGTATATGTATGAGTGCGCATGTATCGCTAATAAATTATTCTGTATGCAAAAAAATTACACTTCTGCTAAAAACTGCTGTGAAAATAATTTCCATTTCTTTTAAAATTTGTTAAGAAAATTCTAGAAAGCATTATTTAGATTAAATTTGTTCATTAAAAAGAGAAAATCTTATGCTACATTTTGATGCAAAGATGGTTTTCAAACTCCAAGTAATGATTGAGCAAAAACCGTCCAGAGTTAGTGTCTCCAAAAGGAATCACCACTATATAAATAACGATAGCGTGATGCCTTTTCAAGAACCGTAGAGTAGAGCAGAGTAGAGTACAGTAGAGTAGAGTAGAGTAGAGTAGAGTAGAGTAGAGTAGAGTTAAAATTAACATTTCTCATGAATGCGTGGAGTTAAGTTTAACCCTGCCGTTTTTAACTCTTTTTAACCCTGCCGTTTTTAACCCTGCACCCTGCAGGATTAAAGATACTTAAAACACGCGGAGTTAAAATTAACTCCACAGTTTCAAGAAAAGATTTAAAAGAGTTAATTTTAAGTCTACTCTACTCTACTCTACTCTAGCCTTTCTTGAAAAGGCCGATTGCCTGGACCTACTCTGCTGAAATTTTTAGTTTGAGTAGAGGTGACCTAAAATGCTCCCGGAAGTGCGGAGTTCCGGGATTCCGGGAACGGCGAATTCCGGAATTTCTTAAAATGGTAAGGGGAAACCAAGGGAAACGTAGAAATTTTTTGTATACGATTTTGCTCAAAAGTTGGTCATACTCCAATTCAATAACGCTGATTTTGAAACTCAAATCGAAATTTCCGGAAACTTTGCGGACTTTGAGATATTCACCCCGGAATATTCCGGATTTTGAAAAATGTCTTCAAAAGTGGTTGAAATGGTACTGAAATGAAAGAGCCCGTCGAGCTGAACAACTTTTCTGCTTGTGGCGTGCTGAACAACTTTTCTGCTTGTGGCGTCTTCCGGAAATGCGCCTAGCGAAAGTTACGACCGAAAAACTAAAAATCCTGGATTTGACGAAAACCCGGATTTTGGACAAAAAACTTTTTGTCTCCGATTTTGCTCAACAGTTGGCCATACACTACTTCGATGGCACTGATTTCGAAACTGAATTAGAAATTTCCGAAAAATTTACGGATTTCGAGATACTCGCCCCGGAAAATTCCGGATGTTGATACCGAAAAATTTCTTCAAAAGTGGTGGATATGATACTCAAATGAAAGAGCTCGTCGAGCTGAACAACTTTTCTAATTGCAGCGTCTTCAGAAATGCGCTACTTAAGATGAAACCTAAGATGTTCTCCTATATATAATAATGCATACATATTTATTATATTGCATGCAAAATATCGAACATTTACAGCATTGATGTTCAATCAATTGTGTATTAAAACAGTAAACAGCTCTGCTACCATCTATTTAGCTAACTGATATTGCACTAATAAAAATCAGGAGAGACTATCCAGCTACCGGATATTCGCCGAACAAAATCTGTCCTCTTTCATTTCTTGTACACTCTGCCTTGTAGCCGCCTCTTGTCAGAGTTTGTGGTGGACTCATTTTCAGACTGTAGCGAGGCCAATAGCAACCTAAAAACAAGCAAAACTAATTATACGAAGAAATACTGGAAAATCATACTAGATTTGAGGCGATACTTAGTAAATCTTAAACACCGTATAAACCACAAAGCTAGCTAGAGAGCTATGCTACCGCTGCCGGTAACCAAGGAAACCCGGCTTGCCGGCACATGGAATCCCGGCATAGCCGGCAACTATATAATGCACCCTTTTTAATTAGTTATTCCAAATCTTATGTCACCACTGACAGACCCTAATTTAAGCGCCATAAAATTCAAAACGATCGGAATGAATCAGGTCTCATAGGGGCTGGCCCAACCAGTCCATTTCTATCTTTAATTTTAAACTAGAAAATTCATATAAAAATATCTAATATGTTTCATCTACTGGATCCCTCTGACGATGACACATTCCGGTCCTAACCGCACTGGCGCATGTGTTTCCAATTCAGTTCTAGACCCCCTACGTGTTCTTTTAAAATTATACCAATTTGCAATCCTAGTTCTCTTTCGTCAGAGTCTAAGGGATTATGGCCGAAAGACTCTGATTTAAATCATAAGTCCGAAGAACTTACGTTTAACTCGTATACTTGTTATGTCCACAAAATTCTAAGCCTAATTAAAACCCACAATCCCATTTGTCTTGTTTGATATATCCTAATGTGATTCTGCACCTTATATAGTTTTTCAGTGCAGGTCAATTTGTTACATTATGAGCAAGTCAATTGCCGATTCTGGGAATGATAATGCATCTTCATCTGCGAGTGACGTATTCATGTAAGCTATTAGATCACTATTTGTCCTTTAAATAACCCTCTAATTCTTGATATCTATACACGCTCTACTTATCCATCCTTTCCCTCCTATTATTTTGTCCGATCGGTGAACAGTGTTGTTAATGCTACTTAATTAAGATTACCAGTATAAATTCACACTTAAAGGCTGACTTTACTTACGAACAACTTCCGTCTTCCAGCTACCATCAGGCAGAAGCTTGCATTCGAATTCAAAGTTGCCTTTGTTGTATTTAGAACCATAATTGTAGGTTCTTCCATCCACAGTGCACCCGGCACCTGAACAAAAAATTAAAATAACAAAACAATATATAATATTACCGAAACAACACTCTCTTGATCAGCGATACTTAAGTTGTGTAGTCGTGTCGCATCTATCCGTCTTGTTGCAAATTCTCACACAAAAATTGTGATTGCGTTCGCCTTAGTTAGCGAAAAGGGTCAAAGAGTCTCTAAATGAAATATGATTGGAAAAACCCAACTGCTGCTGCTAATTTCATTTTCTTTAAAATACAGTGGCTTAGGATCAACACTAAAAGTTGTGCTAAACATAGGAAATCCGACGTAACTGTAGAATATTCTGAAACATGTGACGATTCCATTCACGAACCAAAGTTTTCTATGAAATTTAGGGTAGCATATTCTGAAAGAGAAAGTGCTTAGATCATAAGCGAACAAGGGGGGGGGGGAAAGCGGGAAATTTCCCCCCTCGGCGAAGTCGTCCACAGGTCGCGAAATTGCACCCACAAGGGGTAAGATAATTGAACAAAAATAGGTTTTACGACTCAAATTTCCAAACATTTTCCGGCTTCGCTGAAGTTTTCACTTAAAATCACTATTTGTTTACTAAAAAACGTCCGAAAAACGTGTTTTGGCTAAAACAACCTGTTTTTTGTTAAAAAATGGCAAATATCGCTAAAATGGCTTTCAAAAGTGCGCCTAAGAAAAATCGCTCTCACAAAAGGTACCCAAATTTGCTTACACAAGGGGTAGTGAAATTTGACTTCCCTTTCAGGTATGGCTTAGATAAGTTAGAAAAGTTCTAGCTGCTCTCACGTGCTAAGGCTTACCTCTATTTTTTACCCGTAAATAACGGTTATCTAAATACCTGGCCGAACGTTGGTGTTAGTGTTGGTATTGGTCCCGGAGCCACGAACTTGCCTCTCGTCGAACTGTATGGAACTGCCCCTGTAATAGCAGCGGCCCTCCCACCCGTTGTGCACCTTCGTTTCACCGGCTCTCAGTTCCATCCCGTTTCGAGACCAGCGGCAGCCTGAAACAAATAAGATGTAATTTGTGAAATTTCATTATTTCAAATTAAATTTAAATATTCAAATATATGTAGAATTTAAAAAGTGAAATCTAATTAGGATAAATACTTGCATATTACACTGCGGACAGTTTACATGAACAAACCCAGCATGATTTTTGCTTTCCGGTAGCAATCTTTTCGATTTTCAAACAAGCTTCACATTTTATGCGTTCGTAAAATATTTGCCACACTTCTTAAATTTACTTTCATGGAAATGATTCAGCCTGATGACTCTAATACAAACTCTGTCATGTGGATAACGGTAATAGCCACAATTTACTGGGTCTAGGTTTATCACAACCGCTGCATGAAACAGTCTGCTAAGGCGTACTTTGATGTAAAGTTAAAGCTTACAAACGTGATCTAGTCAGAAAGTTAATTTTAATCGTTACCTTCTGCTCATTTGAAAGGAATAATGAGATTGGTAATGTTAAATTTACTTTATGCTACTCATAATACACGAAAGGTCAAAGTTAAGTCTTGTCCGATTACTACAGCTTTGCTTACCCACAGGTTTAACTTCCCAGCGGTTGTTGCGCACTTGACACTCGAACTTGTAGTTTCCCTCCCACCAGGTCTGGCCATTGGAATAGGTACGACCGCGATAATTGCACTGCAGGCCGTAGCTAAGCCCGATTACGGCAGAGAAAAACAGTAACAGCTTGTAGTACATGGCTACAAAGTTGCGTCTAAACAGTAAGAAAATAGTTTGTCAGGACACCATAGTTGGATTCTATTGCAGGTGAACACCTCAGAAACGCTAGGTATACTCCTGAGGTCTAACCGGACGGATAGAAAATGGCGCCCACATTTTACCGGTTTAGTAGTTTTTATTTCAGTTATGAGAATATATTTACAAATAGTTGCTTGTTCTGGCAGCCACGGGACAGCCAGCGGCCATTTGTGGTCCTAGACCAGTCAACCGGCCGGCAATTCTACACAACTTTTCATGCAAATATTTATCTATCTGGGGGGCGCATCTCTGAGGAGGAGACAGTTTGCGACATACTGCCAAAGGCAAAAAAAGTGAAACAGCAAATGCCAACGATTGACCATAACGCTTCCGCTTACCATTGAACTTATTACGTAGCTTGTCAACCCCCTAGTTGTCTGACCTAAGCCTATGTTCCAAACCAGAGTTGAGCCTCAAAATCGCCTACACTTTAAATTTCATTTCCAGATTGACAGTATTGTATCAAACGTACTAGTCATCGGCTAACACGAGATATGTGGTCTTGCTGTGGTGATTTCATAGTTCCAATTGCAAGCAGACGTGCGTAGACGCTCGCTAAATGAAGCGCGTACAAGCCCATTTGTATAGCGTCACCGTCTGCTCATACCGACGCACGTCAAATTGTCAAAGTTTTGCGTGTCAAATCGCATTGACGTTTGTAGATGCACGTCGGCGCGCGTATACTTGCGTACGTGACTATAAAATCATCTAGCATCCTTTCCTAGCCCGCACAAGTTGTAACTGTAAGCTCTGTCCCTATGAGCTACAAGGGGACAAGGGATAGGGATAAGCAAAAATGGCCAGGAAAACAGGTTTACATTAAAACTTCAATATATATGCATTTCCAGCTTTGCCTATCTCTAATGAAAGTCGACTGAACAAAATTAGAAAGTTTTCTAAACACTAGATATTTTCCTGCAATTTCCTATAGAATTGCGAATTTTTATAAGAGCCTAAGTTAATTTTGAGATGATTTATGTTATTCTGTGTGTATGGTGCAAGCCCCATCAAATATTTTTAGGACCCGGCTCCCCCCAGAAACATATTTATTCAGTACTTTACTACGATTAATCAGGTCATACGAAGAACTTGTTGCGATTAACTATATTAGGTAGGCGTTACACGGCTCGTGGGTACAGTTTGGTAAAAGCAACAAAACGTAATAGCAGACCCCGTAAAATAAGCTAACCCCGCTTCATTCATGTATTTATAGGCCGGGACATTTGATTTATTTGATTTATGATAACAGATGTTATCATGCAACAAAATCTTTCCCACTGATGAATTTAGCAGCGCAATAAATAGAATTTATTTGCAGTTCCATATCATTCCCGCCCATATTGTCAATCTGCAGTAGACATTTTATAATCACTGTAAATAAAATTTAAGTTGTATGAAAGAAAAACAACAAAAAACAAGTTTCAAAAATTTTGTTATTTCCTATCGTGTAAGAATAATCTGAAACAGTTCTCGGACTATGACTTCTCCCATGATTCTTCAATTGGTTCTTAGTTCTGCATGATGTTTGCATAGGCTGCTTTTAAGGCTAAACGTTAGATTATTGCCTTTGCTCAAACAAAAGTAGACACAAAATAGTGTTACCCAAGCTGAGAAATGGGAATGTAACAGGTCATATCTATTTTTTCTAGTGTTTTTCTAATTTTCTGAGCTATAGCAGCGACCTATCTGGTGCAGCAAATAAACCAAAAGGCTAGCACTTAACAGCAAGAATGAATAATTGTACTATTATTAAGAAGTAGAATAGCCACTAGCGGGCTTGGCTTTTCTTTAGTGCATTACGTAACTGTTCCCCGCCCACAATATATACACGAATATTCCACTTTGGTAGGGTGGTGCCTGGTGGTGGTTGGACCAGTGCGACAGTGTATACACCCTCTGTTTGGGGGAGGGGGTCGGGTCGGGGGGAGCCGCCAAAACGGGTCCCCATTTGGAAGGGCTCTTCCAAGCTGGCTAAGTGTGTCTGATTTTGATCCGATTGGCTGTTGAAGATCCCCGCCCCTCAAACGGAAACGAGTTTTAGCAAAACCCCCCAAGGGTACCGTTTCTGGAAGTAAGCAGAAACTACCTTAATCCTGTGCTATACCCCCAAATGGAGGACATTGTTTCTGCAATGTGATAGGCTGTTGACGATCCCCCTCAAACTGAGCGGGGTATGCACTGTCAAACTGGTCTACTCCATCCCCGCAAACGGAAGAACATTCGCGTATTGTGGGCGGAGCATAGTTACGCAATGCGCTGAAGAGAAATACCCTAGTGGCATTCATTTGCTTAGACGTGGCGGGCCAACTCCAACAAAGTCCACCATGAATACATCCATGTTAGTTAGATATTCGAGAAACTTCAAGTTTCACTTGAAAAATAAATTAAATTATTGTTTTCAAGAATCATGAGATTGCCAGTTCCGTCCGCCCGGTGGGTTTCCTACTTTCCTATCTGTGAACTCGAATAACTACCACCCTTCATCTTGTTTCCGCAACCTCAGTTTTTTCTCCATGGCCCTTTTGGCCCAACTGAAGATGCCTACACCTTGTTTTGCTTGTTTATTTTTCGCGGCTGGGTAGTCTGTTTGTGGTGGTCGTAGGTGGATATTTTCGTGGTTCTGTTTGATGTAAGTGGGCTTCTGGCCGGTTTAGCTGGTTATGTTGGCCAGGCTGGTTTGGCTGGTTAGGTTGGCCAGGCTGGATAAGTTGGTTAGGCTGTTAATTTGGTCAGGCTGGTTAGGCTGGTTAGGTTGGCCAAGCTGGTTAAGTTGGTCAGGCTGGTTAAGTTGCTTTTTGATTTTTGTTAACAAAGTGTAAGGGGGGGGGGGGAGGGAGGATTGGGGGAGATTGAAATTTGGGGGGGGGGGGGGGATAAGTTTTATGTGGTGGGGGGGTAAGTGTGGGGGGTGGATGGAGAGAGATTTATTGGGTGGGGGGGGTGGGTAAAAGTGATGGTTTGGGGAAATTTAATGGAGGATGGGGGAAATAAGTTGTGTGTTTTAATGGTGGATGTGTTTGGTAGTTTGGTGGGTTTTTTTTTTGGGAGGGGAGTGGTTTAGGGGGGTGGGTGGGTGGTGAGTTGGGTGTAATGTGTGTGATGTAATATGTGAGTTGTGTGTAATTTTAGTAAGTTTATGTTATTGTGAAATTTTAGTAAGAGTGATAATTTTAATGTGAAATGTGTTTTGTGAAAATTGTGTAAATTCGTATTGAAATTGGGGTGAAATTTAATATGTGTTATGTTTAAATGCGCTATGTTTTAGTCAGCCCACCTAGCGACTAGGTGGCGCTGCTGAGCTAGCCTTGTGGAAGCGCATAGTCGGGTCTGCAAGAGGGTCTCAAATCCAACCAATCAAAATTCTCTAGGCATCCCTCTCAGCCTTCACTTTAAAAACCAGTCAGTCTTGTTTAATTTCTCGTAGTGTGCGGTCGGTTAGTTTACGCTGTGCCTAGCCTTTTACACGAGCCTACCTCTGCTGCCAGACCTCTTTCTGTAAGTTATTGATTCCTTTTCTTTTAACACTTTAGACTCTGAGGCGACCTCATGGGTCAACCTGAAATTTATTAGCGGTTGCAAATGTGTTTTAATTTCCTTTTTAAGTGGGTAAACTAACATTGCGGTTTATTTTAGAAAAGGGTTGAATATGTCATGTCACTTAGTTTAGTCAGCCGCGACGGCTTAGGGAAATATCATTTGAGATCTGAGTTTTTCTATAAGGGTTTAAATAATTTCTGGGGTTGAATCTGGCATATGAACTGTCTTGTAAATGTACCAAAATTTTATTCATGTCCTGTTTCAGTGTAACTATTTTCTTAGAGTGTGTACTTGTCTGAATTTTCTCCGTTTTTGTAAGCTTTATTGTTGAATGTTGTATTTGTCAAAATTCCTTATACCTGCTTGTGTAACTTTCGGGAGTCTCTCCCTTTGTCTAAATATTATTAAATGTGGTCTCAGTAGCTGAGCCATTAGGGTGTTTTAGTTAGGTTTTGTTAGAATTGTGTACTCGGTAGGTAGGCTTTGAATTACTTCCAAATTTTAGGTAGGCTAATAAATTACTGAGCGTGTATTTAATTTAATCAAAGTCCCTTCGGTAGTCAAGTAGCAACACAGTTATTAGTTCCTTAGTCAGCTCGTTATGTAATCCGTAGGCTTATTCAGTTCTTGGCGAGATCTGCCCAGGTCGACTGGAACATAAGTCTCCTCCAGGTTTGTCGTTTCCATACGCGCACAGTTTCCACCCGTAAAGTTTGGTTGCCCCTACACTTCCAACTTTTGGATGACAGTCCACACCTAAGCTGGTCGATGCATAGGGTGCTTGTCTTAGTGTGCTTGTGGCTGCTTGGAGCTTGGGGCTCGGCAGTGGTTGGTTTTTATCCTACCTCCGGCGGCTTACCGGAGAAGGCATCGATCAGTGAACAGGCAAGGCTGGTGAAAACGGTCAAAGTTCGTGTACGGTCGGCAGATTGGCACGGATCAGACCGTCGGTTTCCACCAATCGAGAGGTTGGATGGCGATCGCTATCGACTGGGTCACCAGCCGGTCAGGACTTAGGCTCACCTGTAATGGGTGCAGTCTAAGAGCTGGCTCAATGTACAGTCAGGCCACGGCAAGCTCGGCCCCTTTGGGTGTTCGAAGAGTGAGTCGTGCTCCTTGTGATCGGTATTTCGGAAAAGGAAATATCGGGAAGCTTGGAGGCATATGCATTGTATAGGTCCCTGTCCTCGTGTCTTAGTTTGGTGTTGTTGGTCTCGTGTGCTGGTCTCGTGTCTTGGTCTCAGTCCCTCGTTTTACTATCAATGCATATGTGGAACGGTGTCTAGCCTGGGTCGCGCCCGAACAGTCCAAAGGGTGACCGAAAGATATAAGCGGA
>JASAND010004977.1:0-27309 GCA_030248195.1 Trissonchulus latispiculum
AGGACACACTGATTAAAGCAACTTAAATGTCATAAATATTCAGTAACCAGATCTGAAACTAAAAAAATTAAATTTGCAAATAACTGTAATACAAGCAATCTACTAAAAATTTTAAAATAAAACTATTCAACTAAATATAGAAGCCAAAAATGCTATTACTGCTGCTACTACTACTGCTACTGGTACCACCGCTGCTGCTGCTGCTGCTACTAATACTACTACTACTGCTACAACTACAACAACAACAACTACTACTACTACTACTACTACTACCACTACTGTCATTACTATTACCACCATTGCTACTGTATAGCACAACTAAACATTTAAAAAACATTTAAAAAAATCTGCGCCGCCCGGCAGAGACGCAAGGGGGACGGGCAAACTATATATATATTCACCTCCATTCTGACTTGGGTGCTCAAAGGGATAGCCAACACCTAAATGCTTAGCAATCTACTTTAATTAATGTTAACATACATAATTATAAACTCAAAAAGCTTTCCTCTAAATTGCACTAATATCAAACTAAATAAAATGAATGATTGTGGCTTGACTTGGCGTAATAATAACTTTTGATAAATTTAAAGTCAATCCTCTAAACCTTATAGGTAAAGACCTTATAAGGTACCTTATAGGTACCTTATCTCTAAAGAGAGCAGCGTTGCTGCCTTGATCCGGAAGGCACATTAAATACTACTACTATTACTACTACTTACTACTTGTGCTAATACTAATACCACTACTACCACCACTACTACTACTGCTGATAACACTGCTGCTGCTGCTGTTACTACTACTACTGCTACTACCACTATCATTACTATTACCACCATTGCTACTGTATAGCACAACTAGACATTTAAATCCAGCTTCCAAACAATGCTTTTATTCATTTTCTGGGGGGCTCCGCCCCCCAGCACCCCCCTATCATCAGGTTTCCAGCAACTTTCAGTTAATATGATCTACTTTTTTGCTACTTTATGACCTAATCAGTTTCGCTATTTTTGGCAACTTTGTGGCTCCGCAACTCAATTTTCCGACATTAGACGCTTTTGACCTATAACAACTTTTTATCTGTGAAACGAGAGCTTTCCTATGATATCTATATTGTGGGGTTTCCGACAACTTCTATTTATGACCCAATATGACCAGTTTTGGCCACTTTTGACATTTTCTGGCACCATAACTCATTTTCCCTACATTTTGACACGGTGAGCCTATTACATCTTTTTATCTACGCAACTAGAGCTTTCGAATGATATCCATATCAGCCGAATTGGACAACTTTTATTTTTGGCCCACTTTGGACGGTTTTGGTCATTTTTAGCACATTTGCGGCCCGGTAACTCATCTTTCCTACATTTTGAAGCTTTGGCCCTATTACAACTTTTTATCCACGCAACGAGAACTTTCGAATGACACCGGTAGCAGCCGTATCCAACAACTTTCAATTTTGACCCATTTTGACCGGTTTTGGCCATTTTTGACCCTTTTGAGGCCCCGTAACTCATTTTTCCGACATTTTGGAGCTTCGGTCCTATTACAACTTTTTATCTACTCAACGAGAGCTTTCGAATGACATCGGTATCGATCGGATCCGACAATTTTCAATTTTGACCCATTTTGACCTGTTTCTGGCCATTTTTGACCCCTTTGAGGCCCCGTAACTAATTTTTCCTACACTTTGACGCCTTGGCCCTATTACAACTTTTTATCTACTCAACGAGAGCTTTCGAATGACATCGGTATCGATCGGATCCGACAATTTTCAGTTTTGACCCATTTTGACCTGTTTCTGGCCATTTTTGACCCCTTTGAGGCCCCGTAACTAATTTTTCCTACACTTTGACGCCTTGGCCCTATTACAACTTTTTATCCACGCAACGAGAGCTTTCAAATGATATCCATATTGAGGGGTTTTCGTCATTTTCAATTTTGACCATTTGCAGCATCACCGTATCGAGTAATTGCGAATTCTGTGACACTATGGTACCCAGGTGCCCGGAGGGTCTTCCCGCATCGGGTGCCACCCTACATGCCAAATTTCAGGCCAACTAGTTGACTCTAGCTCGAGATAACGACGGAAAACCACTTCAAACGGCCGTTTTGGCCGTTTTTGGCCATTTTTCACCATTTTTCGCCTCATAACTCAAAATGAGTGCATTTTCAGGCCTTCAGCCTATTATAACTTTTTCATTACTCGTCGAGAGCTTTCGAATGATACCAAAATTAGCTCATTTGGACAACTTTTTTATTTTACTCATTTTTACTCACGGGGGTGCTCCGGGAGCACCTCTGCTCCCCCGGGGCTCCCCGCGCTTCCGGGAGCAGTTCAAGTCAAGACCTTCAAAATGAGGTATCAACCACCTCTCTACCCCTTCCCAATCTCGAGATAGACATGGGGGACACGAAATTGTGGACAATAATAATAAGAATAATAATAAGAATAATAATAATAATAATAAACATGTCCAGAACATAGGGTTCCAAACCCTTTGGAAAAGGGCGGGAACCCAATAACGGACATACCCAAGTTAAAGGGTTGCCTTTTTGCTGAAAAAGCGGCAACCCAATAAACAAGCAAAGTGGCATGAACGGGTTGCCGCTGCATTTTTCCTCTTATAAATAAGATAAGTCAATTATCCTACGATATTACCCCTTGTCCCTATGACAGCTTTTTATATACTCAAAGAGATCTTTCGATTGATACCCATATTGTCGTTTTCCATAACTTTTGATTTTGACCCATTTTGGCCGGCTTTGGCCATATTTGACCCCTTTGAGGCCCCGTAACTCATTTTCTGTACATTTTGGTGCTTTGACCCTATTACAACGTTTCATCTACTCAACGAGAGCTTTCGAATGATATCCATATTGGGCGGTTTCGGTTACTTTCAATTTTGACCCATATTGACCGATTTTGGCCATTTTTGACCCATTTGAGGCTCCGTAACTCATTTCTCCTCCACTTCGGTGCGTTGGCCCTATTACAACTTTTCATCTACATAACGAGAGCTTTCGAATGATACCGATATGAGCTTGATCCGAGAACTTTCAATTTTGAGCCATTTTGGCCGTTTTTGACCATTTTTGACCATTTTCGGCCTCATAACTCAAAATGGGTGCATTTTCAGGCCTTGACCCTATTACAACTTTTTCATTACTCGCCGAGAGCTTTCGAACGATACCAAAATTAGCTCATTTGGACAACTTTTTTATTTTACTTATTTTTACTCACGGGGGTGCTACGGGAGCACCTCTGCTCCCCCGGGGCTCCCCGCGCTTCCGGGATCAGTTCAAGTCAAGACCTTCAAAATGAGGTATCAACCACCTCTCTACCCCTTTCCAATCTCGAGATAGAGGGGGGGGGACAAGAATCCGGAGAAGAAATAATAAATAAATAACTAGCGCTACTGCAAGAATGTGTTGCCCACAACACGTTCCTTGGGGGTATAGATTTTGCTAGATACCTTTTAAGCTGTTTCTATTAAGGAAATCTGTCCCTGGACTCAAAGAGCTTTCAATTAAGCACCATATTGTCATGTTTAAACGAATTTTTGAAAATCCGGTTTTTTCCGGAAATTCCGGATTTTCCAATCTGCTGCCATAACTTTCGCTAGAAACATTTCCAGACAATACGGTAATGATAAAAATTACTCAGCTCGACGAGCTCTTTCATTTGAGCCCAATATCGACCACTTTTGAAGAAATTTTTCAAAATCCGGAATTTTCCGGATCGAATATCTCGAAATCCGCAAACTTTCCGGAAATTTCGATTTCAGTTTCGAAATCAGCGTGGTCGAGTTACCCTATGACCGACGTTTGAGCAAAATCGGAGACAAAAAATTTTTGACCAAATTTTGGATTTTTGAAATTTCGCCTTGGTCCCCCCTTACCATCCGAAAAAATCCGAATTTTCAAAACCCGGAACTTCCGAACCATCTTGCTTCCGGGAGATGTCCTGGTCAAGGGCTTCAAAATAAGGTATCAACCATCCCTGTACCCCTTCCCAATCTCGAGATCTAGGGGGGGACAGACGGATAATAATAATAACAACAAGCAAAGTGGCATGAACGGGTTGCCGCTGTCATTTTTCCTCTTATAAACGAGATAAGTCAATTATCCTACAATATTACTTCTTGCCCCTATGACAACTTTTTATATACTCTTAGAGATCTTTCGATTGATACCCATATTGTTGTTTTTCCATAACTTTTGATTTTGAGCCAGTTTGGCCGGTTTGGGCAATTTTGTAGTCCTTTGAGGCCCGTAACGCATTTTCTGTACATTTTGGTGCTTCGTCCCTATTACAACTTTCTATCCACTCAATGAGAGCTTTCAAATGACACCGGTATCGACTGGATCCGACAATTTTCAGTTTTGGTCCATTTTGGCCGGTTTTGGCCATTTTTGACCCTTTTGAGGCCCCGTAACTCATTTTCTGTACATTTTGGTGCTTTGAACCTATTACAACTTTTTATCTACGCAACGAGAGCTTTCAAATGATACCGATATGAGCCCGATCTGAGAACTTTCAATTTTGAGCCATTTTGGCCGTTTTTGGCCATTTTTCACCATTTTTCGCCTCATAACTCAAAATGAGTGCATTTTCAGGCCTTGACCCTATTACAACTTTTTCATTACTCGTCGAGAGCTTTCGAATGATACCAAAATTAGCTCATTTGGACAACTTTTTTATTTTACTCATTTTTACTCACGGGGGTGCTCCGGGAGCACCTCTGCTCCCCCGGGGCTCCCCGCGCTTCCGGGAGCAGTTCAAGTCAAGACCTTCAAAATGAGGTATCAACCACCTCTCTACCCCTTTCCAATCTCGAGATAGAGGGGGGGGGGACAAGAATCCGGAGAATAATAAATAATAAAGAAATAACGGACATACCCAAGTTAAAGGGTTGCCTTTTTGTGAAAAAGCGGCAACCCAATAAATAATAATAATAAATAATAAATAACGGACATACCCAAGTTAAAGGGTTGCCTTTTTGTTGAAAAAGCGGCAACCCAATAAGCACAGACCAATAACAAGGTGTTGCCATTTCCTTTGGAAAAGTGGGCAACACAATAATAATAAATAACGGACATACCCAAGTTAAAGGGTTGCCTTTTTGTTGAAAAAGCGGCAACCCAATAACGGACATACCCAACTTGAAGGGTTGCCTTTTTGTGAAAAAGCGGCAACCCAAAAATTCAAAAATTAGGTAGCAGTTTTATAATTTTTGTAAGAATCTTTGCACACGTCTAATTCTTAGTAGCTTTCGTAAATAGTTGGCGATAGAAGATTGTTTTTACTTATACTTGAACCTGCGCAACTTCGGTGAGTGGACGATAAGCAGACTAGCCATTACTAGTCTTTTACAGACTGAGTAAAATTCCGGTTAATTACGTAAGTTCTTTAATTTCGTGCAATAGAAGGAATTTGAATTGTTTGGGTCTGACTCAAGCAATGAGTGTGCTAAGGGTACATGCGTCTCCACTCTGTCATTTGCGAATTGTCCCGTCCAAACCGCTAATTATGAGTTATCTACAATGTTAGCTTTAAACTACTTATTCTATGTCTAAATTTGAAATCAAAGCAAACGCTAAAGCCCGGTTCATACTTTTTGTGCTTTTGTGCTTTGTGCTTTTGTCCTTTGTCCTTTGTGCTTTGTGCTTTGTCCTTTGTGCTTTGTCCTTTGTGCTTTGTCCTTTGTGCTTTTGTGCTTTGTCCTTTGTGCTTTGTGCTTTGTCCTTTGTGCTTTGTCCTTTGTGCTTTTGTCCTTTGTCCTTTGTGCTTTGTGCTTTGTCCTTTGTGCTTTGTCCTTTGTGCTTTTGTCCTTTGTCCTTTGTGCTTTGTGCTTTGTCCTTTGTGCTTTGTGCTTTGTCCTTTGTGCTTTGTCCTTTGTGCTTTTGTGCTTTGTCCTTTGTGCTTTGTGCTTTGTCCTTTGTGCTTTGTCCTTTGTGCTTTTGTCCTTTGTCCTTTGTGCTTTGTGCTTTGTCCTTTGTGCTTTGTCCTTTGTGCTTTTGTCCTTTGTCCTTTGTGCTTTGTGCTTTGTCCTTTGTGCTTTGTCCTTTGTGCTTTGTGCTTTGTCCTTTGTGCTTTGTCCTTTGTGCTTTTGTCCTTTGTCCTTTGTGCTTTGTGCTTTGTCCTTTGTGCTTTGTCCTTTGTGCTTTTGTCCTTTGTCCTTTGTGCTTTGTGCTTTGTCCTTTGTGCTTTGTGCTTTGTCCTTTGTGCTTTGTCCTTTGTGCTTTTGTGCTTTGTCCTTTGTGCTTTGTGCTTTGTCCTTTGTGCTTTGTACTGTGTGCTTTTGTGCTTTGTCCTTTGTGCTTTGTGCTTTGTCCTTTGTGCTTTGTCCTTTGTGCTTTTGTCCTTTGTCCTTTGTGCTTTGTGCTTTGTCCTTTGTGCTTTGTCCTTTGTGCTTTTGTCCTTTGTCCTTTGTGCTTTGTGCTTTTGTCCTTTGTCCTTTGTGCTTTGTGCTTTGTCCTTTGTGCTTTGTCCTTTGTGCTTTTGTCCTTTGTCCTTTGTGCTTTGTGCTTTGTCCTTTGTGCTTTGTCCTTTGTGCTTTTGTCCTTTGTCCTTTGTGCTTTGTGCTTTGTGCTCACGAGGACGCGTTCATATTTGCCCTAGGGACAGTAAAGCACCAGTCGAGATTTAGTCACCTGACATATGAAAACACAGGAAACACAGGAAATTAAATAGAAAAGCAGGTTACAAAAATTTCAAAAACAAAAACAAGGTTGTCAGTGATCAACTTCTAAACCGCATATTTGCCAAAGCAACAACATAAAATAATTTCGAAAATATTTGTTAGCCAATAGAGCCAAAATGGTTATAAAAATTACCAAAGTTAGGATAGCATATTGAAATCAAATTAAAATTAAATGCCTACATTTTAATTTTTTATAATTTTCTTATTTTTCTATCATTTATTTCTATGTCTTCCTTAATACCGTATTCTATCTCTTCTGATTCGCCGCCTTCCCTTTTCTATTGGATAATGCCAAAACTACTGGAATTTGATTGGCTAAGCACAAAAGCACAACTCAAAATGTTGAACTCGGCTCAATATTTGAAAGCACACCCGAAACCACAAAAGCACAAAAACACAAAGCACAAAGCACATTTTTGAAGTATGAATTAGAAAAGCACAAACCACAAAGCACTGTGCTTTTCCAAAAAGTATGAACCGGAAAGCACAAAGCACAAAGCACACGAAGTATGAACCGGGCTTAAGGAAACTAATGTAAGGAACCGTGTCAAAAATATTTCCAAAATATATCGTGTACACTATTTATTTACTACTTATTTACTATTTATTTATCTGGTTCGTGCAAAAATCGTGTAAAGCGGTTTGTTTTGACCTGATTTGAAGTTTTTATTACTAAGTCTTTATTCACTGTTTTGCTGTAGTGCACCAAAAAACCATGACTTAACTTTTCTATGTATTGGCATAAACATGGTAAACTTAGCACAAACTGCTTGCAGCCGGCGTGAACCGCAGCCGGAACCTAAAAAGATAAGATAAGAAAAAGAAACTTGTAAAATTCGTGCAATTTGGTAAGAAAACGTTTGGAATTCGTGTAAAATCAATCGTTTACACGATTTTGTTTTTGACATGGTTCCTAAGTGTAAGCTTTCGGGCGAAAAACTTAAATACTAGAGACATTTGTTATTTAAAGAAAAGATGGAAATCCTGCGTGTCAATCAATTTACCTGCAAAACGTTCAAAATCATTACAAGTATATCGTCTCCGTCGGCATAAAGATATAAATTTCAATACTTCATTGCACGAAACCTTCACGAAAGGTAATATAAAGTTTCACTGATGCCTTTATTATCTCAATATTTCTCTGATGCAAACAAAAGAAATTGCAACCTTGCTACCGCTTTTGTCGACTATCGCTCTCAATCTGTACTAATGTGGACTACATTAAATAACAGAGGATTATGTATGTATGATTATGCTATGTAATGCTATAGAGCTTCCAATCACTGTTTTTGTTTCAGGAGAATGCTATGGTGGCCTCGGTGGCACCAAGAAGGAAGACGAATGCGATGCGTCCTCTGCCTTCGACGGCCTCAATGTGCACGTCGGTGACAGATACATGCAGTCTATCCAAATAGCTTGTTCATCTGACGGCGATTCGACGAGTCGAGAGGTCCATGGACTTGCAAGTGGAACATTACAGTAATACCATTGTGTTCATTTTTGGAAACATTGCAACTAGACGCAGAGTCGGTGTTAATGAGTGCCACTAATTAACCGTTTTCGCTGTGTTATGTAGTAGTCATATTACTACTCTAGCCAAATGCTATTTTAGTCATACAGTATAATCACGATTTAACTTTTGATTCATATTAATATATTACTAATTAGTCATAAAGAATAAAGAAGTTTTCTGCAATTGTATCTCTCTTCCATAGTACTTGATGCTGAGTTAAGTTCGGGAATTTTGCAACTACAGATTAAATCAAAAACCTGGAAAATTCTGAATCTATGGTCAGTCTAAGTGAAACCAAGAGCAGCATGAAATTTACTTTAATTTAGGCACTTTGATTATTATTTCGGCTGTACAAAAAGAGATTTGGTACTTTAATGCTTGCAGAGTCATTTCTCCATTTAGAAGCTCTATCTTCAGCACAGTGCTAGCTTAAGGAGGGAGGTGTCGCAAATTTTCGACCATCCTTGTTTTTTCATTTTCACATGTTTTGTAGTCCTCATGGGTTCGCAAAACAAGACACTTGCGTCTGTTGCAACTTTCCCTATCGTTCACAATAGTCCTCCAAGGGTGAAACCGACATGGGTTAAACACGGGAAAACGAAACAGTTAGGAAAATTTTGCGGTAACCAAAGGTTTGAGAGCTGTACAAGAGCAAATGAGCTATAATTTGGCACTGTGTTAATTTGGACTAGGAGCGCGTTAATATCCATGAGAAGGGTTTTTACATTAGCTCAGCGCTTTTCTAGAAATTTTCAAAGTTGGATAAAGTCGATTTTTGCACAATCCTGTTCTGACTTCACCATAATGTCAACCGAAGAAATGCTTTGTCATGGTTTGAACTAACCATTCACTTCGCGAGAGCGCTCCCTATAATATGGGTGTAAAAGGCTCAGTGCGGCCCTTGGAGACCCGTTCGAGCTCCGTGCCCGTGCCAGCTAAATCCTCAACGAAGCTGGACAATTTTGGTATCGTTGGAATCTGCACGACGAGTACTACTAGTCGCAAAAACGTTTTGACCAAAATATCCAACTTTGAAAATTTTCGCTTGTTTGTTTGTTTTTTGTTTGTTTTGTTTGTTGGATTGTTTTTTCCGTGTAAGTCACGCTTGGGAAAATGCAATTTTCTGTCGGAGTGTTAGAACGATCTGGGCATTTTCAGCAGGTGAAGTTTGGTTTTTCTTAACGTGAACCCAGAAAGTGAACCTTTTTGATATTTTTTCGCTGCCCGGCCCGGCCAGCCATCTGTGAACTTGGTGCTAAAATGGCCAAAAATGGCTAATTTTTTGTCAAAGCTACAGGACTCAGGTAAGACGCTAGAGAGACGTGGTTTGTTGCATAATGATCTACGGAAGGGTTTATATGTCCTAACGAAGGCGGTTTTTGATATCTGACCAGAATCGTTCTGGCGGCCGGCCCAAAGTTGGTCCGGCCAAATAGCCATTTCCGGAAAAGTCCCAACTCCACAGAAAATAGTCAAAAATGGGCTGAAATATGCAGTTTTAGACCATTTAGTGGGACGCATAAAAGGGTTATTGGGGTCGCTGAACACGATGAGCATATTCGCAACTCTGTGCGGTGCTGCTATCGTGCTGTACTATCATGCAGCAACCATAGCACGCTGTCTGTAGACTTACTGTAACGGCTAAACATATGAAACTTGGTGAGAATCATGTCTGTAGTAAGTGGGAACTGTAGCTATGTTAGTTGGTGCACTCTGTAACACACAGCACCGTCGATAACAAGTTATTCATTCGTCACTGGTATTTGCAATTCGACATACATTCATAGAACATGACGAAACTATTATAGATATACTTATTACGATGTTACTATGTGGTTGCGCTGCAGTGGAGTTCTGCGGAAGCACAGCACGGCCTATAACTAACTACAGAAAAGTTGCAATCGTCTGAAAATCTGTAGGCAGGTGCAGAATAGCATTGGAAAACATGCCGCGCAAGTCTCCTTTTTTGTCAGTGAAGTTTGCGCCTAATTGCGCTGCAGTAGAGTGCTGCTGAAGTACAGAACGGTCTATAACTAGCTACACAAAAGTTGCAGTCGTCTGAAATTCTGCAGCCACGTGCAGAATAGCATTGGAAATGATGCCGTATACGTCTCCTTTTTTAGCAGTGACGTTTGCGTCTAGTAGCGCTGCAGTATAGTGCTGCTGAAGTACAGCACGTACGGCGCCTATAACTAGCTACAGGTAAGTTGCACTCGTCCGAAACTTTGCATTTGACTGCAGAAGAGCAATTGAAATCGTGCCGTATAAGTTTGTGTCATCGACAGTATAATCGACGCCTCAGTGCGATGACGGAGGCCTGTAGACAAAAAATGGCAATTTTTCAAATTTTCTAAACATAGCCAAATGTTATATCAAAGCATGAAGCTCTCGACGTCCTGAACATATTATGTTGTTACGCTAAGTCCTACAAAGCAACATGAGAAAGTTAGATCGCGTTTAAGTTTGAAGTAAATAACAGTTGGAATGAGCTTATCAAATCTTTCAAGCGCCGTTACTTGCGAAGTACTTGGCAAATCGTTGACATATATTTATACAGCAATAAATAGCCACAGATAGAGGCTTTAATTTGATGTAGTAGTTTTTACGTAGTTTTTGTCATCCTAAGTGTACGCGACTTCGAAGCTGGCATACTGGCGTAAATACTAAATTGTAGTAATTTAAACTGCAATATCTCTGAACTGGATTGACCCTGACTAGTGATGTTTCAGGCGGCCCATTTCTTTTTAGTTTCAGTTTCAGATTCAGTTTCAGGCCTGCTAATTGAGGAATTTCAGTTTCAGTTTAAGGCGGTTGCTCGTCGGAATTTCAATTTCAGATTCAGTTTCAGTTTTAGGTCTCATTGTGTTTGATTTTCAGTTTCAGTTTCAGGCGGGCGCTCGTCGGAATTTCAGATTCAGATTCAGTTTCAGTTTCAGGCCTCAATCAAACTATTTTCAGTTTCAGTTTCAGGCCTAGACTAAAAATTTTATTTATATATTTTTCATTAATAAAATTGTAACTTTATACCTTATGGAACGTCTTAAAATACATGTTTTATTAGGTAAGGTATAATCAGTAAAACTTCAGTAAAAGGCCAATATTCAACAGTTTAGTTCAATGTATAAAACATCTGTAAAGTTTGCGACTGCTATTGACAGTTTTGCGAGAATGGAATGTATCTAGGTATACCTACATTTGTAAATCTATGTAAATCTTGGAATACATACAGTACAACAGCACAGCATTGCTTGCAATGTTTTAAGTGCATATGTTAAAGCTGATAATAATTTCAGACGACACATCATCTGAAAATGGTATTTTCAGGCTAAGCGTAGTCTGAAATTACAAGTTTCAGGCTAAGCGTTGTCTGAAATTACAATTTTCAGTCTATGCGTAGACCTTTATCGATTGATACTTTCAGGCCTGGCAAGAGCTGAAATTATATTCAGATTCAATGCTCGACTGAAATTATTTCAGTTTCAGTTTCAGGTCTGTTTCCATCAGAACTTCAGTTTCAGTTTCAGGCGGCAAATCAAAATAATTTCAATTTCAGTTTCAGTTTTAGCTTCAGTCGTCGATTTTTTTGCATTTTCAGTTTCAGTTTCAGGCGTCGAGTCCGATAACTTGAATTTGGTACATTTGCGGGCAATGGCAACGGCCGATAACTTGAATTTGGTACATTTGCGGGCAATGGTCCAAGAAGAAAAAATGTTCCCGGCAACGAGAACTTTCGATTGATATAAAATTTAACGTATTTCGAAAAATTTGAAAAATCGCTATTTTTGAGATTATGGTTGTCAGACCCCCATATTTGACCCCAGCGACCAAATGGGTGCACTAACCTGTCCTAAAGTGCCCAAACTATTTGTGCCCAAACTTGTCCTAAAGTCATCAGTAATCGTGCGCAAATAGATAGTCTAACATTTTATGGGTCTGTGTAGCCATAGCTCTAGGTTATTTGCCAAAAAACGGGAATTTCCTACACTTTGCTAAAAATTGAGATTTCTGCGCCAGAGAAATCTCGAAATCGGACAGAGTTAACCAGGATCAATTGGGATCGTTCGAATTGTCTTGTCATAAGCTGTGATTTGCAGGAAGTAGAATTTTTAATTAGGGCTTACAGCTTTCAGAATATTTCATCAAACCTGCTGACCCCCAATTTTAACATTGCAAAACAGTCAAATTTGGCTGTTCGCAAACTTAAAAAATTAATTAAAAATTTTTGGAGGCCTAAATTAAAATTCTGCTTCCGACAAGTCACCCTTCGAGATCGTATATATGACATAGGATGGACATTGAAGTGCTCCATTTTGTCGTTGGCAAGATTTTTCTGGCGCACGGAAAAATCACCACTTTTTCCGTTTCCTATGTTTAACACATACTGACATCACTTTTGAGGTGAAATTACTCGCTAACCGTAAGAGATCCTACCTTCATTTCAAAAACTCGTTAAAATATACCAATCGGACAACAAAATGTGTGAAAATGAGCAAAATCGGAGATGGTCGAAAAATCGGCCAAAAATGGATCCACCCTTAACCGAGCAATTGTTACGATTTCAATACTTCAGCAGACAAAATACAGTACAGACGCCAAGCGCTACTAATCAGGAGCAGGAGAAATACGAAAAACAAGCTCTTCTAACTTGGTGAACCCAAATTTATATTCTGTTTTCGTAGGTTGGTCCCGTTTAGGAGAACATTGGTTCATTAATAATTTCTTTGTAACGTGGCATCGCTACGAAGTTTGTTTCTGGAGTAAATCAATCACAGTTTTAAACTTTCGGTAGTTGCAGCCCTCTATGTGAACCTTGAAATCTTTCAAATATTTAAAAACTAAATCTTGAAATCTTGCCATCTTGACAAATATTCAGAACTCCGAAAAATATTGACCGTTTATAACCTGACACTTTTGGGACAGACTTGCTTGTCTACTTGAATTTTGATTTGTTTGGACATTTTCAAAACGGTAAGCGTGTTCAAGATCTGTTTCTCGAGTTAGTCTTCCTTAACTACAGTGGTATTGCTTAAAGCAGTTTTTGCTGAATCGGGTAAATTCGCCGCATATATTGCACATACCGTGTAATCACAACATATACAGTACATTTCGCGAAAACCAGGACTGTTGTCGAACTTTCCAAATTGGCAAAATATAGTGACGGCGGTTTGCGCCAAAATTGGTAAAAAGTTCTGTTCAATGGTAGCATTTCTTGTTTTTCGCCAACTATGTTCAGATTTATCGCCAACTTTGGCGAACATCGCCAACACTTCCCGACATTTTGCCGTTTTCACTAATTTGGAAATCACGCCAGCAGTCTTTCCCTGAAATGCACTGTATAACTACTGTAAAGCCCGGTTCATACTTGTCTCTGAGTCTCTGTCTCTAGGCCTGTGTCCCTATGTCTCTGTCTTTAGCCGGTTCATACCTGTCTCTGTCTCTTTGTCCTTTTGTCTCTAAGCTGTCCTTAAGAGTCTCTAAGCGAAGTTGAACAATGCTCAACTTTTCTGCCTGTCCTTAAGCGGCAGCCAATCCAAATAGCAGATTCTAACACGTGATATGTCTGTTAACTTGGATATTTAAAAGTAACTACATTTATAACTAATTTAAAAGTCAATTTTCAACATAATAGAACTTCGTCTGTTATATAATGGGACGACAATAGTAACATAATATTTTTCGATTGAAATACTTTTTTCTCGTTTTTGATTAAACCCAGTGGCCAATAGAATTTGAATTAGTTGTCACATGACCTAGTCTCTGTCTTTTTGTCCTTTTAAGTATGAACGTCTTGTCTCTATCAGTGTAGAGACAAAAGGACAGAGACGTAGAGACAGAGACACAGAGACAAGTATGAACCGGGCTTAAGAGTGACTTAATTAACTAATTATTTCAATTTTATTTTGCTTTGCTGATTAGGTTGGTTGTTTAAACATAATCCAGATTCGTGTTTTTACTTCAGTGAACTAAGGTGTATGAAAAACACTGTACCGATCGGCTTTTATGGAATCCATTCCTTCTACATACAGAATATTGGATTGATCTGTGAAAACCGCTGCAAACGGGCAAAGAAGACCAAAGCAGTCGGTCCATTGGAAAAAAGATATTTTGACGAAGAGTATGAATTTAAATGTCCGCCTAACCAAATATTGTCTGGATTGAAAACGCTGTCTGCGAATACGGTTTATATGGTTTGCGGGATTTGCAAAGAAAAGTGAGTGACGCTATATACATCCAGTGACAAACGATGATAGTATATGGTGAAATAAATACAACTGCGCATTGATTACTAATAGTTACTTAAGTCCGCTGATTACGTTTTAGCCTGTCAGAAATATAAATGGTTAGAAAATTAGGTTTGGGAAACCGGTACGCCCAAACCCCGGTCTACACAAAACTACGCTTTGTCCGAACATAAATGTTTTATTTAAATTTAAGGAAGCATTCACTTCAAACAGCAGTATTCACTGTCTTTGCAGTGATTTTACTGTTCACGTTTCATGTTTCATGATTTCCGTTTCCAGTATTACCAGTTAGAAGGTTTTGAAGAAAATTAGCGATTCGGGACATTTACAAACCGGTTGTCCCAACTAGCTTTGGGCAAAACGTTGGTCGAATCAACCCGAGATGATTGATCTCCAAACCCGATGTCCTTGGATTTTGCTCCCTCCCACATATTTTATACTCCAAAACATTCTAAGAACTCCTGCACTTGCGTTCTATATCAATAACCAATATATAGTCCAAACGTGTGTGCAAAAAACAGAGTGTGTGTGTCAACCAGAGCCGCATGGTATCTGCAACAAACCGGTCAAAATATCGATACTAGTCAAAATATCAAAATATAGAGACTCCCAAAAAATCTCACGTCCTTGTGCCCTCAACATAAACTACATCTCCAAATTAAATCAGTACCTCCACCTGAAATAGTTCCTGGCTTATACTAACTGTATCAATAGAAATAGCTCCATGGCTGTAAAACTAAAAATGCTCATTCTAGTGCCCTGTTTATAATCAAAACAACCAATCCTATATCTCTCAGACTGCTGAGAAATGATCACGGCATTATTCTGTTCTTGTTTCTTTTCCAAAATACAGAACTGTTCTTGGAATATTAAAGCGCATGAAAACCTTTAGCTATATTCTTAAAGGAGAACTGAGAACAAACCTGTGACACTGATCTGCCAACCACAAAATCTTTGACAACCTTCACTGTAGAACTGAAAACCCTTGGATCACCATAATTTTGAATAGTCCGCAGCAATACCAAATTCAGACAAACTGTGACCAAAAAGCCTTTACGATAGCTCTGAGTTAGACTAGTGGCTACATGTCGTGTCGTCGTTAGAAATGATCAAGTGTCAATATGGTCAATGATCATTTGTAATGTATGTGTAATGTAGCTTTCAAATTCCCAGGCGGCCTTACCTAAAGTTGGCTCAATCCAGCAACTTACAAAACCGTTTTGCCAGATTTGCCAGAATGCACTTGAAAACGTCAAGATCCAATTTCGAAAATCGCAATGGTGCAAAACATGCTCAAAACTATCATTATTTATAAAGGTAAAGGATAAGAATACTTTGATTAGTAACTGCATTAATGTTTCCTGGAATCGACACACTAATGCCAGTCTGTCTTAGCGACTGGAAAACTGAAAGAGTGCCAAGTGTCCGGGAAAATAACATGTGTCCCGATTTCCTTGTGTCCTAAGCAAAACCAGTTTTTTAATTAATAATTTTATTTAGGTTAACTTTATGAGCTAGACCACGTATTGATCGTTCACCGGATTTGTCGGAATCTACAACATTTGCCCCCATGTCGATTGCCTACTCGCAACACTTGCCGCCAGCGAGTTGCAACCACATTGAGAATCTTGTTTTCGGATATAATTATTTGATAAAACGTTGAATGCAGACATTAACCCTGTGTTATTATTATTATTATTAGTAGTATTTACTGCCAGTCAACAGATTAACAAACATGAAAAGTTAATCATGATAAAACTAATTAGCTATTCAAAACAACACACATTTGTAAATCGCCTACATTCTTACATATTAGTGACTGACGATGGTCGAGTTGGGCCGATTATCGACTGCTACTACCCGACCACCAGATTCAACCAAAAATGTTACCTCCCATATATTTCTTTGGAAACTAGTTAACTAGTGTTATGACAGATAACAGGCGTGACGACAAACTTAAATAAGTTTTTATCTACAGACTGCTATTTTGATTCGGATTAAATTACAAATTATTTCTGTTGATTTTATTCATTTTAATTTTATTTTATTTATTTATTTTATTTATTTATTTTATTTAATTTCAATTCATTTTAAAAAATTAGCAATAAATGATGGACTATCTGATAATGTTAGTAGACTATCCGATAGACAATTAACAGAAAATTTTAGACTGCTTCTTAGAAAATTAGTTTTGAAATTATTAGACTATCCGAACTAATAGACTTTCTGAAAGTACCACAATCCAAAGATTAACTTGACGTCAAGTTGTCTTGTCAAATATTATGAATTCAACTCTAACCCAGAGGTTATCTGAAGCTAAAGGAGGAAGAGGGATAATCGGACAAGGAGGAATCTACAGGAATAATTTGCAATTTTAATTAATATTTCATTAAACTGTCCTAGTGTAGACAATCTGAAATTGGGCTATCTGGCAAAGCACTCTCTCAATCAAAGGTGATAAGTCTGTTGTTATATCAGTATAGCACAGCTTTCATTTCTGCGTTGAATACTAATCAAATATCGACATCCTAAAACAAAACAAACAGTACTACTAAGAAAACTTCTAAATTTGGGGGCAACTATCGCTGCTACCACGGAGAGGCAAGTGAAGTGGGGACAAGTTTCGCGGGAGTAAGTGGTGGCCTTCCGAATTAAAGATACAGGCTTTCCAAACGCTCACTCAGCTCCCCAAATGCCTGCGAAGTTTAAAATGGTGATTTGTTGGCCCCTCATTTTTACAAGAAAGGCTGTTGCCCTTCAAACTAGTTTTCACTTTCAAGAGGACAAATTGGCGTGATTATGAAAAGGGTAGTTGTTACAAGCTCTGCAGTATTACGTTTCCAACAGTGGTCATGTTCATGTCCTGCGCGTCCACAATTCTATAGAATTGATCTTTGCACAAAATTGATACTCTTCGACCCAAGCCTGCACAGTGCCATTGAAAGTTACTGGTATCGTTTAGCCATCTATTTAAGCTTCTCTGAAAAGCTTCCATCAGTTCGTCACAATGCAAAAGAATAACCCAAGCAAGACTAGTGATGGGCACTGGATATTCGGATAGCCGGACATCCGTGTACATTCCAGACAAGGTAATGAAAAATTAGGAAATTTTTGACTAAAATTTCAAAAATTTTAAAATATTTTTCAAAACTTCTTCTGAAAATATTTTTGAAACCAAGGCTGGGGCTTGGTTGTGTGATAGACATTCGCAGCCAAAAATTGACAGAAAAATTGAAAATTTAACTGCAAAATCGAAAAATTTTCTTGAAGTAAAGTTTGGAATAGGCGGATAACCGGATCTCTGGATATCCGGATATCCGTTAACGCAAAATAGGCTATCCGGATATGACTAAATATCCGGTCCTCATCACTAAGCAAGACCTTTCATAAAATTTGTACCTGGAAAACTATTCTTGTGGAAATAATAAGCGACATGAAAATGAGCAACGTGCTACTAATTGGTTACATGATACCCTCGGCAAACAAAATAACATGGTCCTATGTTTCAACTTCAGTACTGCCTAAAACAATATCTTGACAATGACAATAAAGCTAACATTGCACAGCTGCACCGTTTCTTTTAGGGCTGAGAGGAATGGTTTGTTTCAGTGGCAATGATGCATTCAGTATTGAAGATTAATATTCACTGCAGCCAGGCCAGTCCCGTACGGAGTTTTGTTTTCCTGATTGTGATTTAGTATCAGGAGATCATTCCCTGTAAGGAGATCTGCTGCTCTTTGAGCAAACAATTTCAACAAATTTTCAATCAACATAAGTGCCGAAGAGCCTAGCAATTTGAACAGTGTTATGCCGAAACCCCAGCTAAAGACGGTCTATCGAAAGAACGTATTTGCCGTGTATTTTTATGTTTAAACTTGTATGCTTGCTTCCATGAATAATTTCGCTGAGCATTAAGGGGGGGCGACTAAACTTTTGCCCAAACATCTTCCGATTTGATTCATTTTTGGCATGAATATGAAGCATGTGCGTGAGCAAAAAAGTATCAACTAGTTTGTTCTTAGCTGCCTTTCTATGACCCGCTACGCTTCGAACAACCTGGCCGACCCCCCGATTTTGGCGACACCCAAAATAATTACATAAAAATTTCTCACAGCTGTTTGGTTCAGTGAAAACGGTTACGCTTTGGCACAGCAAGAGAAGACATATTGGGCAACATGCACACGGCATTAGCTTTGCTGTAACCCTAATGGTTAGAGAGCATTGCTAGCCCAAACTTGAAGAAATGTCAAAAATTTGGAAAATTTTGGCCGCCGAATCGTATAATTTAAATGGGGTGCAAGCCCGGAAGCTGAAATTTGGTGTGAACGTACATCCCATAGGTCTGCAAAATTGTGCCAAACATGAAGAAATTCTGCCGTGGCATTATAGTTTTATTCCACTTGAAACATGAAAATAGTTGCAAAATCCGTCAAAAACGAATTTCTGAAGATTGTCCAATATACACAATATGCATATCAATCGATAGCTTTCATGATGCTGAACAACTTTTCTTCTTGGCGCAATCGCGTATTTGCCACCTATTTCAAGTTATTTTCGAAAAACTGAAATTTCGTCGTTTGAAAGGACCACTGAATTGAGGGATTTTACCTTCAATTTGCCTTAGCTTAGAAGACCTGGCTGAGTTTTGAAAATGGATGTATCGGGTAGAACTCAGCCATTTACACCTATTTCGTTGTTTAACAACTGTGTTATGCTGTTTTATTTTCGTGTGGCAGGCTGTACAGTCGCTATAAGAGTGTACCAGTCAGGCAGTTGACTTGGCATTCAACTGGATACTCTCAAAGTAACAAACACGCATCAATTTACGAAGGAAACAATTTTAAACAAACAAACAAACAGTTTTATTTTATGCTATTGTGGCAGGGTCAGTAAGGCTACATATCAGCACAATGTGAGCCAAATTTGTCAACGTTATTATGGTAGAACACCTTACGATACTTTTTGAACCATGCCAAACTGACGTTTTTTCATGTTTCAAGTGGAATAAAACTAATGCCACGGCAGAATTCCTTCATATTTCGCCCAGTTTTGTAAACCTATGCGGTGTATGTTCACACCAAATTTTAGCTTCCAGGGTTTTACCAAATTTAAATGATTTGATTCGGCGGCCAAAATTTTCCAAATTTTCGATATTTCTTCAAGTTTGGGCCAGCATTGCTCTCTAACCATTAGGGTTACAGCAAAGCTAATGCCGGGTGCATGTTACCCAATATGTCTTCTCTTGTTATGCCAAAGCGTAGACGTTTGCACTAAACCAAACAGCTGTGAGAAATTTTTAAGTATTTATGTTGGGTGCCGCCAAAATCGGGGGGTCGGCCACGTCTTGGGGGTGTAGCGGATTACAGGAACGACTTTGGAATTAGAGACTACATACTATTTTGACCACGCACATGTACTATATGCTTGCAAAAAAGAATTGAAATCCAACAAACTTTGGGCACCCCCATTTTAGTCGCCCCCCCTTAAGTATTGAGATTGATTTCTAAACCATGTGCAAAATTAGCCTACGTTAATGCACGAGATGGTCATTAAAAGGAATCCTCCTCCTTCCGAAGCTCCAAAAAATGGTACAAGAACTGACAACTACCTTTGGCAGTATGGTAGGCACATTTTGTTCAGCTTGAGAGTGCTTGGATGTTCAACGATCAGTGATTCTTGGATAACAACAATTGCGCTGCGCACATATTCCTTTAGCATTTTGATGTTTCTAATAGGTATGAACCTATTTTGCAATAAAACCTCGGCTTAGTATGAAACAGCTCTAAAATCGTCTGGTCAGTGTTTGGCTCATTTGAAGAATGAAAGGTTTCCGGTTATGGTTATCTGCATACTCATTGAAGAATTCCTAAATTTAAAGACAAATTTGGAAACTTTCAAGCGAGTTTAAGAATGTTTAGAGTCGAAAATGTTTGCAAGTTACCATCTTTCTGACCATATACTGAGACACATTTAAGACTTTCGAGACTATTTGGAACAAATTCTCTAATCAATTCTGCAAATCGCTCACTCTAATTTCTCTGCAGAATTAAGAATTAAACGTGACAGACCCATAACCTTATATTCTAACGATCTATGTTACCAGTTGTCTTTGATGTATGACCCACGCAGCTTGCTAAGCCGGATAGAAAGATATTCCTTAGCTGCATAATGGTGTTGTAGGTCATATAGACATAAACTGTCTTCAAATGCAAACCCACAGGACTAGTCGGCCGAATGGTTCTACTTAAACGGTTTGCTATAACTGCATCTGTGGATCGTATTTTACTTTATTTTGTTTTTACCACCAATTTACTGCAGAAAAGCATAATCCACTGTTCTTGAAGAGATTGATACGTCTAACCTGCAGATTCAAATTGAAGTAACCATCATCAATGTAGACCCATTTTGGTACATTTCTGAGAACGGGGAAGTCCCATATGTAGCATTTGAGCTGTCAGCTGGCTAGTGTAGATTGAGCGTTAACAACGTTGTTTCTTGTTGCTTTGTAATTATGTAAAAAATAAAGTTTCGTGATAAACTATGTTCATTTAGCCAACCTGGTTCACTGGATAATTGCTGCCGAGACTGGCAATATTTTGTCATCCAATACAATGGTAAAGATGTCATGGTCTGTCTGGCTGGTAGTTTCATTAGTGAGCCTTCTTCATTCTCACAGAGTGGAATCTGCGCTTGGCAAAGTTGATCTCAAATACTGTAAATGTATGGATGCATTTTTAGGGCAAAAAGAGCGAAAACAAATGAAAGCAGCTTCGCTTGTTGTCACTGTTTTAGGTATGCTGTCTAACAAAAATGTAACAATTTTAACGATCAACATACCTTAGGACCTACGTGACAGTCAAAGCTCTTTTATCAAAGCGTCTGTTGCAAACGAAAATACAACAACAGAAACAGAAAACAAGGTTTCTTCACAAACCGTCAGCTCTCCGACTTACGTTCACATGCGAAATTCTGAAATAGCTGGAATATTTTATGTATGCTTCTTACTATTACATTGTCTCGGTTCATTTGAGTATAATGATAGCCTAGGTCCAAGTAGACATGTGGATAATAGGTTGGCACGAACGGCTCGAAAAGTAGAATATTTATCTCACCTAGAGACGAGATAATTGTATTCGTTTGAGTACGATGTGCCTGTTTCCAGTTTTTATATGCCCATGCTAATCCAAACGACGCTAGAGATTTGTTGACAGTTCGTTTGAGAATTAGTGCTGCAAACTTCCACCTACTTTTTATAGCCTGGATTGTAACCTTACTCTGCCAGGCGGTTTTGTGGTCTGCAGAGATACTCAGTGGAATAACTCAGCCCTCAAATGTTGCACATGTTTGGGGCTGGAGGCAAGACGTAATAAGCTATACAGTCAATGGAATTTTATATTTTCTTGTTGGTGGACAAATGTGCTTTATTTGTTCCCTGGAGGTGCTGCAGATTATGTTCGTAGCTATCACGATCAACCGCATAAAGGACAGTGTTCGAAATCATTCAAGTTTTGATCTAAACAGTGTTCGCGTTTGGATCCGTGGATACCAAAGTTTGTACAGTACGATCTCCGAACTGAATAACGTATGGTCATGGTTCTCGGTGATTGCTCTGTCTACCAGCATAACTATTCCTATGTGTGGACTGTATATGATAGCGAAAGCTAGCACGTTATCAACCATGGAACTGTTAGTTACCCTGTCATCTGCACTGCTTTGTTTATTCTTCTGGTTACCGTTAATTGTACTACCACCTGCTTTTCTAAACGATATGATCGAGGAGCTTCCCTCGGTGATGGGTCTGAAGATAGTCCGACAAATGGAAAAGAAAGATAACATTGGGAATGAAGATTGCTCTTTGCTTGTTTTGACGACAGTTCTGCAAAATGAAATGAGACATGCCCAGCCAAAAATGACGCTTGGTCATGTAGTACAAATCAGCAAGGAATTGCTGCTGACGGTAAGCTAGATATATAATTTATTTCTATGAATGAATACGCACATTTTTGTGTGTGTGTGTGTGTGTGTGTGTGTGTGTGCGCGTGTGTGTGTGTGTACAGTTTCGCAGATGTACTTACAATATATATATATATATATATATATATATATATATAACAAATAACACGATGGTCTGGCAGTAGTGTGTAAAAACTTGTTATCACTGATTGACTTCAATTTTCGTGTAGGCAAATATATCAACCAACTCAAACACCGCATTCACGCGTTTTTAAAGTTTCATATAATTATTTTTTACATTTAGTATTCATTAGCACTAATTTTAGCATATATTATTGAAATAGTCCACACTTGTAATTTTTAATTAATCAAAGTTATGTCATTAAATTACTTTGAGATAACATTTTTATTAATTCCGACATTTTAAAATAATCGATCTGAAGAAATATTCAGGAAATTTCAGTAATTACATTGCTGTAATGAATGAAAGAAATTCTAACTATTGCATTGCTGTAATACATTCTGCTGATACCCAAGTTGCATCAATGTTTTAATTTTTAGGCTTACTCAATTATTGCAACATACTTTTTCATCATGCTGCAGTTTGGTAACAGTGAACCCTCTAATAGCAACCAATTCTGCACTGGGCACAATGCTTCCGAACGGGCAGTTGAATAACTGCAGTATAAGTGATTAGTTGATGCTTTATGGCTTGGATATCAATTGAGTATCAATATTGACTATTAATTTTCTGTCTTTGAACGGTTGTTTCTCTGAATTTCTTTATTCCTAACAACGCTTATGAATTGCTATTATTGTTTAATTCCTTCCGGATGATTTTTCCATGAACAGTCAATTATGTTTAAACCTTGTTAAGCTTAAAATAATAAATTCCTATTTCTTCAGAATTAGGCGTGTAAATTGTGTAATGTGCGCTTTTTATGTAGTGTGTAGGCAGTTGGACTATGCAACTGACATATGCTGTATAGTGCAAAATGTCACATTCGTGGATAGCTGCTTAAGCTTGCACTGTTTGTTATGACTATAACCGCACCCTACGTATTAAAGTGTGTGACTTTTCTAATTTCTTTCATTATTTTCTAGCATAAAAGATAATAAACCGAAGTACTATGGAATGCTAAAGGCCGGTTTACACGAGGCAACTTTCCAGCAACTATTTTGGGAAGCAACTTTAAAGCAACTTTAGTTGCTGAGAAATTGCTTACGATTTCTCGTTTATACGAGGCAACTTGCAGGCAACAGTTTATCTAGCAACTTTCTCTTAGCAGCCAATGACAATTTTGCGCGCCTAAAATTCAAAAGTTGCGGCCTTGCTTGATTGGCTGTTGCCTGTGAGTTGCCTGAAAAAGTCGCTTCAGGACCGAGTGAAAATTTCAAGTTGCTTACTGGTTGCTAGCGATTTTGTGAATGTTCACACCAGGCAACTTTCAAGCAACTTTCAGTTGCTACAAAGTTGCTAACAAAAAGTTGCCTGAAATTTGCATCAAAGTTGCCTCGTGTAAACCGGCCTTTAGAAGTTGATGCAAAACAAACAGTTGTATTGATGCGGCCTCAAAAGTTTTGATTTGATTCAGTTCGATTTTCAATCTGAAAAATCATCAGATTTGATTCAAGTTCGAGTTTCTGCACCCAAAAAATGAATTGATTTGATTCAGTTCGATGTTTTCAATTTGAAAGACTTTGATTTTGATGCAGTTTTTACCAAAACTGAATTTTGATGTGCCTTTTGATGTTTCAAATTTGCGTTTGTGAAAATTTACATTATTTAAACCATCCTAACTTATAATCTCCACAGGTTGTTGTAGTGAGAACATAAAAATTTCAGGACTTGTTTTGAGAACATAAAATTTCATTTTTCATAATATTAAATGCCGTGCCGTGCCGGCCGAGTGGTTAAGGCGTTCGACTTCGGATCCGATAGTCCGAGGTTCGCAATATTCTAGTATATGCCTGCCAATACAGTCTTCCAAACTAAAATTCCCTTTTTAAGATTGGGTGGTATCTCTGCCGTGAGTACTGCCATAGTGAAGAGCACAAACAAAGCTTGAATGCACAAAAAGGTTCAACAGTTCTCGAAAAGTTGCATGTATGAAAAGGTATTTTTAATACTGCATATGAGACTAAGTGAAAGCTTTTAGCACATACTCAGCTGAATCAAAATGTGAATCCAAATCGCATCAAAACCAAAATTACTGATTCATGGACGTAAGTTTTGATTTTCTTCAGTTCGATTTTGGCTTCTAAAAATCTACTAAGATTTGATTTGATCAATCAAAAATCAAAAGTCGCATCAAAACTAGTCTTATGAATAGCCATTGTCGATTGGATCTACGTAAATATTGTTTTAGTGAGCGTGTTGTCAAATACTGGAATAGTTTGCCGACAGAATCAGTACCGACAGACTCTCTTTCACGCCTTATAAAGATTGTAAAAAAATCTAAATTTTATTGAAACTCCTAGTGGTCGCGTGATCTATAACCGCTAGCGGCCCAACGCGATCACTGTCAGTTGCATCCTTAATGACTGTATCCACATTTGTTTGTTGTGTGTATCTTTGAAGTTCTCTTGCAAATGTTGTTTTAGCTATGTATGCGTAACTTGATGAATAGATGGCTGGCAAAGTAAACCTAACTAACTAAAAACGCTTTTGATTCGATTCGAATCAAAAATCAAAACGATCGTACTGGCTACATAATAAAACATACTATGCCTGACTTCCAGTAGCAGCAATTTATCTTTCACTTCGTTTTCTTATCTTCCCTTATGTGTATGCGAATATCTCGATCTCGGGCGCTCGCTCGATTCGCGATTCACTCGTACAAAAAGCTATCTGACTCTGTACTTAATAGACTACAGTCCCGGTCAGAAATAACTTTCTTCGCGAAGGCGAATGCGAAGGGCCTTCGCGAATTTGCGAATGCAGTTTTACATAACTTTCGCGAAGGTCGACCTGAATTTTCCTTCGCAACTCTGCAGGACATGATTGATTACTTGTCATAAGCTTAAGCTTAAACCTGTTTTACTGCACAGCTGTCTGTCCATGCTACATATACTACACAGAGGTAAAACTGGCCAGTTGGCCGGTGGCTACTTGCAGTTAAGTTAAAGCAGCAGGCACCCTGCTGTTTGTTTTGACACCTGTCAGAAAATTTGCGAATGCACAAAGAACTCTGTTCGCCCCTTCGCGAACACTCATCAAAATTTTTGGTGTCGAATGTCTTCGCGAAAGTGCGAATATTCGCGAAAATAAGAAACTTATTTCTGACCAGGACTGTACATCCTGTCCTTTTCTTCAAATTTGAGTTAGCTGAAGCTATATTGATGACGCAAATTTGGCAGTCTAGCTGTGAAACGCTTTATGCAGACATAGGCAAAACCTATAAGTGGCTACGGCATAATGTGTAACTGTACATTTGGCTCATGCATAATCCTTAGAACTACATACTATCTTTATAGTTGTGAGCTGGTATCCGTTCAACAACTTAATTATTTAGGAATCATAAAAGTTCTGACTTTAAGATAGTATAACATTATTAAAGTATTGCAAAAATTGGCTTGAGCAAAGTAAACCTAATTTTTTACTGCTTCTATTCATGTCAGATCGATTTTCTGTTAAAATTATACAAAGCGTATACTAGACCAAAACTAGAATACGGTTCCTGGTAATCTCATTATTTGAAAAACATTGATTTAATTAAACGTTCATTTACAAATGCTTACTCGGTATGGGCATTCTATCATACATTGAACAGTTGAAGAAGCTTTGTTTAACCTGGTTGGAGGAACGTCGTATTGTAAAAGATTCAGGTATGACATTCACGGTCAAGTAGATCTAAACTTCAGCAGATTACTTCGAATATAACCAGCTCGAATCCAAAAGGGCATACGTATAAATTGACGTATAAAAGTAGTAACACTGATATCAGAAAAAAGTTTTCACTAATGGAATTGTTAGTATATGGAATGCTTCTGATGAAAATGTAGGTTAATGCTCCAGACGTAATGAAATTTAAGTTAAGTTCTTTTAAATTTAATTTAATTGCCTCAATTTCTTTTATTTCGCACATGAAGGGCCGGCCAGAATTCGGTCAAACGGACCACCCCACCTCATCCCGACCTATGTATAACCTTTCATTTACTCTTTACGTTGACTTGTGTGTTAGATTGCTTATTCAGGTTTCATGTCTTGGTTGGTTGGAAATAAATTAACATACCACATAAAAATGTTGTTGCGTTAAAAGCACTGCACAAAAGGATACCATTAAATTAGCAAATCTAAATCGCAACAATCGGCTTTTAAGCCATGATTCAAATACTACTATTATATAATACACTATCGTACCAAAAGCTTTTATTGCACGATATCAGCTCAGCTTTCACAGAGATAGACTCTTAGAAGTGCAAGATTCGACCATGTAAGTTTTTGGCACAAGGAATCTGTACAATTACAAGCTTTTGTTCAGATTAAATTTTACATTTGAAACCCAAATTAACCAGTCGTTATAGGTTTTTTCTGTATCAAGTCAAAATGCTAATAAACGAATATAACGATATAAATCATCCAAAATAAAAGGCCGGAACGAAATTTGGATTTTGTCTCGATGACCTCATCCCCCGGAGCACAAACATCGTAAAATGGGCTAAACTTTCGCATGGCTATGTTTTGTTTCGACCGCGCTGAATTGGAATATCGCAAAACTTTTCGCTAAAATAGATTTTTCTCGATTTCCAAGGGAGGGAACCAAGGGAAACCGAAACAGTTTTTGTCTCTGACTTTGCTAAAAAGTTACATACAGGGATTTTCGGGGTCGTAGAACACGAATATGTAATCTGTTTCAAGTTTCAGCATTTCGCTAGCTTAGTATAAGCTTACATC
>JASAND010004979.1:0-23214 GCA_030248195.1 Trissonchulus latispiculum
AGTAATATGTTCATACCTAAAACGCCTCAGATACGTTTACATGAAGAATTTAAGTATTAGTGAAGTTTGGCTTGCTATCTATTTTCTATTTTGTAGTATTTAATCTTTACCGTATTATTTTTGACGTTAGCAGTATTTTGTTCGTATACATGTATACCTTTGCATTCTAACTTTGCTATTTCCATTTTGGCATTTTGTTTCGTATTTTTAATCTTTGCCGTACATTAATCTAAAAACTTTAAAAATCCAAAAATATTGAGTTAGTTCTTATGTGGTTTATTTGTTGTACAGTTGTTTTTGTATTCTTTTGTAATTATGCTTCGGCAAGCCACACTTCATAGGGAAATAAGTTCATGCTTTGTATATTGATGCAGTGACTTACAGTTAGTTTGTATTTCTGCTTAAACACACCTCATAAAAGCTCAAGTGAAATGAAGGTGTAATATAGTTTTTCTCTTTTGGAGTGAATTTCTAGTTTTTCTGTAAAAACGTAATCTCTGTAAAAACGTAGAATTTCTTTCTATCTTTCTTATTTATCTTTTCTATCTCGTGCGTATCTTCTCTAAATTCTTGGAGCAAATCACAAATCTCAAGTTATGAGTACGAAGATTCATTATAAATGTTTGTCTAACCCCCTTTGTGTTTCAGCATTACAGCTCTTTCAGTGGTGTTATCAACGGTGCTACAAACGGTGGACGTTGTCGGTGATGTCAGTCTTCCAACCAGGCTCGAGGGCCGGTGCCCCGTAGTAGCCTTCCGACCAGGCTCGAGGGCCGGTGCCCCAGAGTAGCCATACCACTGCCAATCGAAACATGCCTTGTATTAGAACTTTTTCATAGTCATATTTGTTTGTCTTATACTGTAATAGTCATTTTATAGTCTTTTGTCTTTGAAAATGTTTCTAGTAACTTTAAAATTTAGCCTTAAAAGCTTGCCTTAATTTTTGTCTTGTTGTACTGTTTATATTTGTTTGTCTACTTCGATTCTCTTGTTTGTCTTTGTTTAGCTAAGTTTTGGATTTGTTTTGTGGAATTCGTAGGAACTCATTTCTTTCGCGCGGGGTGAAACGATAACAAAAACTTTGAAAACTGAGAATTTGATAACATGTTGCTAGCTTATATTTGTTAGGACTTGTTAGGATATATAGATATTATTGCTGTTCGTGAAATTCTATTTGAAATTCTCTTTGAAATTTATTGGGATTTTGTATTTTCTTTAAACTGCTATTTGCTATTGCACAATTCCGAGAGATGAGGGCTTTAAGCCAAGGGCCAAGAGTTGAGCTAAGACGGGTTGTGCTGTAAACGGCAGTTTCTGTCTCTGCTTTCTACTATCTACTTGTGAACCTGTAATCCTACTTTTATAATTGTTAGTCAAGTTAGAACATGTACAGTTGTTTGTTTTTCTTATATATTTTGTGGTATTTACACTCTTTGAATTTCGTTGTATAGAATAACTTGTACCTTTTTGTCATATTCTGTACTTGTTTAGCTTAGGATTTGAATTTTTTTTAATTTGCTATAAATGCCATATTTACTCTTTTGAACAACGTTGTACAGATACTATGTCGTATATACTCCTTTGAAATTTTGTTGTAAAGCATAAATTTGTCGTATCTACTCTATGTACAGCGGTGATTTTTGTACTGTCAGGCCTGTGTATCTGTAATTGTCAGTGTGTAAGTTTTGTGTGTTGGGATGAGTTGAGTGAATTGGGTTTTCTAATCATAGTGGCATTTGGGTACTACTTTTTCATATGGGGTCTCGATTCCTTACTTTCGATTTCCTACTTACTCTCTTTTCATTATCTAAATTTGAATCGCGGTATCGTTTAAAATGTTATCAAGTTACGTGCAAGTAAGCAGTTAATCCCCAGTTTCGATTAGCCTGTATTTGACTACCAATTCGCTACCAAACTTTTCTATTTTCTTTAAACTTTGTACTTTCTTTTGTAAGTCTCTTGGCTTACTCATGAAGTTACTTTCTGTCATGGGCAGTAAAAGCGCCAGGACTTCTTAACGGTTGCTTACTGGTCGCCCATGTAGTTTTCTTTTTCTTGAAATTTTCTATCTATTTTTAATTCTCGAATTATGGTAGCAACTCTCGTTATCTCTGAATTTTTAGCAGGCGCTAAAAAACTTTCGCAGGGGGATGATGTGAAAAACTAGCAATTACGGTCTGCGATTCTACAATCATTCTAAACAACCATTCAAAGTAATCATTACTTCTGTGTAGTTACGTCGGTCTGAGACTATGAGTCATCGGATCAATTAGTCTAATTAATCAGTTGGTTTATGTTGTGAGTTGCGATCAGTCGGCCAGTAGTGCCATTACTTTGTATTAGCTGTGCGTCGCCCTCTCTATGGATTATAAACTGTAAGTTATACAATAAACTCATTTGTACGCCAACATTGCCTCATGTTTGATTAGGGTAGGAAGTTAGATTAGGGATTCTATTTTAAAGCGAGTTGCACCCGTAAGAACCTGCATCAGATTCGCCAACAAATTTCCGGTTTAGTAACCGGACAGTAAACCGGGGATTGATAGCTGAGCAAAAGGTGGTTGATATCAAAATTTTGTCGAAAAAGCCGCCTCGATATTTGTTGCCCCCTCTACATATTTTGAAAGATGAACTTTTCGTGGGTGCTCCGCTGCGTCCAAATCCTCCAAAGCGTGCGGGGGCCTTTTTGATGGGGTTAGCAGAGGAAAGTTCTCAAAAAGCGCCCAAAAAGTCACAAGCACAGAAAGACCGTGAGCAACGCAAGTTGGATGAGCGGGCCGCCGCTCAACATGAAGTGCCGGAAGGGCTCCCTTCCCAAGATATGGATTTGTCATCAAACACGTCAGCGGATGAAAATGACCCTGGGGAGTTTGGCCTGAAACGGTCCCTCCCTTCTGAGGGATCACCCCCTCGGATTGTGAGTCAGGCGGGGTCGGTAGTTCCGACGCCACAAGGGTCTCCGCAGAGGTCTCCTTTGAAAGAACAGGTACCTCAGGCAGCGTTTCTGATTCAAATTCCACCTGGTCAGCAGACTCTGTCGGAGTCTCGGCTCCTTGTAGGCCCCTTGGCCGAGGAGTCAGAGTTGGCTCAGTCGTCGCAGTCTGGCGAACCTGAGGTCGGAGGTCAGTCCGGTTTAGAACAGGATCAGCCTTCGCCCTCAGAAGAACCGACTGTTACGGCGTCGGTCGAGGGCGGTGCTTGCAGGACCTCGACTCCGGCATTGGGCTCTGAGTTTGTCGGTTTGAATCCGGACGATACGCCTACTATGCCATCTTTGCCGCAAATTAACCTGATTTCTCCGTCTCCGGTGTCGGGGGCCCGGCTTCGGCCGAGGAGCCTCAGGGAGGGGCTGCTTCTGATGTCCCCTCGACTTCTCATTTGGTGCAACCAACTATTTCTGCAGATGAAGCGGCCGCCTTTTTATTCCCGGACGCGCCGTCTTCTGAAACTGGGGCAAATTTGCCTCCGGTTTTTCATCCGAATACGTATTCGAACGTAGAAATTCAGCCTACTACTCAGCCTGAATTGTCACAGATGACTTTTTCTTTTCGAAATTCTCAGGGACAACAGCAAAACGCATCAGCAGTAGTGCAGACGTCTTTATTGTTCCCTGCTCCGGAGGTTTTGAATAAAATTGTTCAAGATACGTTAGATTCTTTGCAAATTCCTCCCCCCCCCCCCAGGTTGCAGCCCCTCCTGTTTTGGTGGGTTCCAGGCCTCCTACATTTCGGGGTGAATTTCAATTTTTACGTGAACAGCCTAGACAGCAGTCTTTTCAGCCACGCATGTCTGCACCGCCTCGCATGCGGGCCCCTGTGGGTCCGTCTAGGTCGGCGCCTTCGTCGCCTCCACCGCGAGCTCCGGTGCCACTGTGGTCTGTTCAAAATCAACCGACTTGGCGAGCAGAGCAAGCGCGAGAACCGGTTTTTTCACATTCAGCTTTGAGTTTTCGAACGCCCGGGTTGGGATCTCTTCCGGTGGCGGCCCGCACATGTTTCTCTGATGCGTTTTGGCACCGTATGCCACAGGTCTCTCAAATTTCACAACTTGCGATGCTCACATATTTTGGTTTTGACGAAGATTCTATGGCTACTTGGATTGGGCATCCTAAACCCTGGGAGGCTATTGAAGTTGCTTATGCTTTGTTTTCAAATGGTGATTTGCCTATTCATCAAATTTTTCAGATTTTCTTTCCAGAAAATTTTCCGTTGGGGGAACTTCGGCCTCCGGTGGCTGCTACTCCCTCCAAGGGTTTGGGTCTGTCTCCGGACCCTTTGTTTGCAACTTCGCCGGTTTTTTCACGGCCTTCTCGTTCTTCTTCTGTCCCGGCCTCTCGCGCTACGGCGCGGGTTAGCTCGGACGAGGCGCCGTCCACATCTGGACAGCCTGGGCCATCAGCTGCTGCGGTGGCTCGGGAGCCTCCTGAACTTGTTTCTACCGAGGTACAAACTATGTCTCATAGATCTTTTCCTGAACATCCTCCCCCACCGTTGCCCCCCTTGCAATTACATATTCCGGTGCAACAGTTGACTTTGAATGATCCTCCTCCTGTGCCCAATACTGTTCAAATTTCGTATCCTGAGGGCCGTTTTCTAAATCCTGCTATTTTGCAGGCAGAAGCCCCGTGTGAACCTGTCCCTTGGGACCAGTTCACTACAGATCGTCTGCTGGTTCACAACTACAAGGCAGCATATCTGACTGAAAAGCCCAATCCTCGCTTCAACGCGGCACCTCCGCCGCATGAGAAAAGTCGTGCGGGTTTTTGTCTAGGTTCTGAGGTTATGTGTATGAAACCAGTGCCGACACGTCTTGATCTTAAAGGGGATGACCATATGCTCACTCCACCGTTTAGGGGCCCTCAGGATACTGATCCAAATTTTCATGAGGCTATTTGGCGGTCTATTATGACAAATCCACGGGCAGTTCCGTTTAAAATTCATTCTGAATTCGAATGGCAAGTGGCCTACCTACCTGATTTTTCGGCTCAAACTGGTCCTTTTGCTTTGAATCCATTTTTTACGCATTCCTACAAATTTTGGGAAACTCATTTTCGAACTTTACCTGAACCACCTTTTGCTCTCTCGGAATCGGTCATGAAACGGTGGTTTGATTTCATTCGTGGGATATACCCGTCGGTTCAGCCAAAAATTTGGTGGGAAGAAGTTTTGCAAATTGAGCCTCCTGGACATCGTGTCCACACAGAAACTTTTGATTATTGGAAATTGTGTGTTCATTTTCCTGAATTTCGTCACGAAGGGCAAATTGTTTTTGAATCTTGCATGTTGGTCGGATTTGGGCCTTTTAAGGTCACGGCGCTAGCGGATGTGGTTGCCAAGATTTTTCCTTTCATAAATATTTATCCATCTATGTTTCGTTTTCAGCAGGCGTCGGCTCTAATTCAGCTTTGGAAACAGCGTTCAGCTAGTTTAGCTGCTGAGGTAGATCGTATTGTTGAAGAAGCCAAAGGGCATGTTTTGTTGCTCCCTGAAAATTTGAATTTTTATGAGCCTGTTACACTTTTTCAAGGTGCAGAAGACCCGCTTTCTAACATGTTCCGAGTCGAGCCTGAGAATGTGCCAGGCGCTGACGGGTGGGTTCAGCTTTGGGGTTATTATTTTCGTACATCTGAGCAGGCCTATCAATTTCGAAAACTTTTCTATTGGGCATGCCTTCATGCTCCGGCTGAATATTGTGCGCAACTTTTGAATCCTTTTTATTGCAAGTATGCGGCAGAACATATTTTGAAATGGTTGCCGCCAAATTCAGTTTTTCGTCGTTTGTGGCAAGGAGATGGTATGCATGTGAAAGCTTATGTCATGCTTGAGGTTCTCCGCGCAAAGGCTAAAGCTTGCCCATTGTTTCGCAAATTTCTACTTGACTCTGGCACCCGCATCCTGGCAGAGGCTACCCAGGACTCCTATTGGGGAGTTGGGGCCACGCGCCGTGATCTGCAGCGTATGCCGCATGCCCAATTCCGAAATCATGTTTTTACAGTGACTTCTCGTGGGCAAAATTGGTTAGGTCGCTTGTTAATGTTGATTCGGGCGGAACTGTTCCCAGGTTTGCCTCGCCAATTAGTGCAGGCTTGGGATGAACATCAGCGGGCCATACGGGAGGCGGTCCAACGCGCTCTCCAATAATTTCGTCGCGTGTTATTGTGTTGTGCCCCGTTTATTTGTTTACTTATTGTTCACTTTTCGCCGTAACATGTCTTTAAAATTTTAGCTGGGTGGGGGGTAATGGGGTCTTACCCATCTCCTTTTTAATTTTTTAACTTTTAATTTTTTTACTACGACTTGCTTGATCTTTTTATTGTTTTCTGAGATTCTTAAAACCTAGATTGTAAATTTTGCTTAGGCTCTCTTGGCCTCTGGTAATAATTATGATAAATTTTGTTTCTCTTGAACTCTTTTGATGTTCTAGATTCCTCATCTTTTCTCGAATTTTCGGTTTAGCCTTTTTACAGTTGCTTATTCGAACAAAGGGTTTTGATATCATTATTTTAGTAGACTTTTTGATACGTATATACGTATTTTGACTTTTTGATCTCTTTAGAATAAACCTGTTTCTTTCCTCTTTTTCCTCCCGTTCCCTTTAGTTTCTATTGACTTCTATTTTTCTTGATTCTGAAATTTCTAAATTTGCAAGTCGTGGTCTTCTTTTTATTTTTACACTTTTTATTGGATTTTTTTCTAATTTTTGGGCTCCTACCTTTTCCCACTCTCTTTTAGAGTGGTACCCCGCGGGTCGTCGCGACCTCCGTATGCCGGGGTGGGAGGGCCGCACGCTCGGTACCATTCTTTTCTATTTTTAGATTCCGTTTCAAGTAGCCTTTTTGAGTTTTTCTTTGAATTTGCACAGGCCTTTGTGCCGGTGCCTCCATATGCTGGGGCGTACCGACACTCTGGTCTGGAGCTTTTTCCAAATCTTAGGTGGGGCTGTAATTGTGTCGTCTATAATCATGTCGTGCTTATTTTTCTTGCATAATACTTTTTGCCATTCTAATAATCAAGATTCCATTTGTGCTTTATATTTGTTGGCCTTAATTTTTTGTTTTGTGTTCTAGATTTTGCTGTCGTCTAATCTTTCTACTGTCCGGTGCCACACCCCCGTTTGGTGCCCAGGTGTGCCCCCCAGGGTGAATGGTGTCTTCGCTGGATAGGATGAATGGGTGGCGGCGTGGCTTGTGGGTAGACCTGATCTCTGTGCTCGGGTCCTGGATTGTAGGCCGCTGGTGTGTTGGTTGGGGGCCTAGCTGTCTACGCAGGTTGGTCGGCCTTATGGTGCTAATCCGGTGCTTGGTTTCCGGTTTGTAACTTTTTACTGCCATTTGCCATCTATATTGGCCATGACTTGTATATTCTTTTTATTGACTTTTGTTTCCTATGCGGGTATTGTTCGCGCGTCTTGCCTGCGCGTCTCCTCGACTAGTGGGGGCCTTGACTTCTTAGGGCTCTTGTGGAACCTTGATGGGGCCGTGCAGGAGGGGTTGCAGGGCCTCCTGTTTTTCTGACTGTCCGGTCCTGTCGCTGGCAGGGGGCCCTTCTGTTGTCACAGGCCCTCCTGCAATGGTGCGTGCACTCCTGTCTGAACTGCTTTACATCGCTGACCTGTCGTTGCTCGGCGCTGGGTCCTGTGGGTTGTTTCCGGCCTTTCTGGCTTGGATTTTGTTGGCTGGTTCCAGTCCGGCTTCGGCTTGGTTCACCGTTGACTTTTGGCCTCTCCATCCTGTCGTGGCAGCTAGGTTCGGCGTGTATTGGTTGTTGGCTCCTGTTGTGCTGGATAGTTTTGCGGTGCTGGGTTGAATACCGCGTCGTCCTTTCCCCGGCACCTGTTGACACTGTCCACCCTTCCTGTATTTTGTAATGGTTGTGGTATTTTTCGGGTTCTGTTCTGTCTGATATTTGTATTAGTTAAGTGGGAGGGAGCCTCGGGACAAAATGTTTCTTAAAATTGGGGTCGTTTGATTGTTTTCCGAATTTTTCTCATGGGTGCCCGCTACCTCGGCTTGGCCGTTGTAATGTACATAGTTTGGTGCCGGGCTAGTAGAGTTTTTCACTTTTCTTTTTCTTAACTGTTTTTACTCATATGTTTGATTTACTGACTGTCACTTTCGCCTCTTTTCCTTAAAAATTTTTCTTTCTATTTTCTATCCCTAAACACGCAGCTAGGCAAGTACTCTAGTTTACTTTGTATTGTTTACTTCGGCATTGCTACTGTTGTTTTGTCTATATATACCTCTTTCTAAATCTTTTGTCTGCGGTTTTGCAACATATATATTGTCACTATTGCTATGCATATATCTTATCATATGGTTTATATATTTTCTCTTTTTGTGGTTTTCTTCAATTGGGGTGTTTTTCGTATGCTATGTGGCTTCGGACGGTACTATTCTTTAGGCTGTTATTGTGTAGTTATATTGTCTTGTAATAGTAGTTGTCGAAAGTAGTTGTCAAAAAGTTGTTGAAAAGTTGTCTCAATTAAGTTTGAGTAGTTTTACCGTAGTCCGGTCAGCATGTCGAGAATGTGTTTGCTTGACCGAGGTTCGATGCATGTGCATCAAAAACATTTTATTTTTACGTAGTCTTTCTAAAAATCGTTTTACCTTACTAGTACGTCGAATACCTGTGATAACTCCTTTTTATCCTTTTTCTAACCGGTCAAAACCCGTCCGAGGCCGCCCGGGGGAAAAGAGGGGGTATTATGTGAAGATAGCGTGCACTAAAGATAGACATTTCGTGAAGTTAGCACGCATTCCTAAATTATGGAATTATTTGAGAAATGTTCAATTTGACAAACGCTCAGCGTTTTGGTGACTTTTGTCTGAAATCGTCGGTACTTTAGCTAATTTGTCAATTTGGTCACACTTGAGAAGTTCAGTTGGGTTTGAGCAGTGTTGCAACTCGGGTGGGGGTTCTTTTTTGGTTCGATTCAAGTTTGGGATCCGCTTGTTCGGGGCTTAACCGTAAAGTTTGGGACTGTTCAAATTTGTTGTTTAGTATTGGTGTGAACTTTACGGCGCTGTGAATTTATTTGGCTTTATATTTGAATTTAGTTGCGAAAGTATTGAAAGTGCTGTTTTGATTTTGTGTCGTTAGAGTCTTGCTGGCTCATTTGTGAGAGTTGACAGTAAAATTACTTGTTGTTAAATATTCTTTCTTAGGCAGACTTAGGGCATTTTCTATCGGCATCACACACCACGCAGTTACCTAGTGATCTAGTCTTATCCTAAATTAGAGATAGACAGCTCGTTTTATTCAAGAAATAGTACATTTTATTAACAGACGTAGACTTGAACTTCACAACAGGTTAATGTACAGTAATTATCTAGATTACCCACGACACCGCATACTTAGCGCTTGACCACGGTCGCAATGACACACTTATGTACAGTAACGAAATAACGATCTGCTTATGGTATTGTAGCGACTCATTAATCTTTTCCTTTCTTTAAAACTTTCTTTCTTCTTTTAAATCTTTCTCCTTAATTAATTCTTACACTATATATCATTTTTCTAACTTACGTCTCAAAAATCCGGGTCTCTGTCCTAGTTTTAATTCTACTCAACCATAAAAACTACTCAACCATAAAACAAAAACAGTTTAACATTTTAACCCACTTTTAACACCCACTTTCAGAAACGGGGGTGTAACAACATTTTTTTTCTTCAGTTCTAGTTAGGTGTTTGGGCCGAAGAGGTTGCGTGTATTCTGTTCGGTTTACTCTCTAGTTTACTTGCTGTTGTGGAAATTCTGATCCGACTACCGCCTATTTTAACCCTTTTCACTATGACTATCACTGCATTCGTCCCACTCTGCAATCCCTTCGTTAAGGGTATACTTTTATGAAACTCTGGTTCCCGCAGGAACTTACTTCATAACTGTTACGATTACTCTTCGCCAAGAGACATATATAAACTCCTTTATCCAGTTTGCCTATTGAATAAATCTTCCAAATCCTATCAGTTAGACCTTGACTAGGCTATACCACGCTAGGGACGTTCACGTGCCTTTTTGTGAAGCGACTCGTCGCCACATATGGTGGCAGCGGTGGGATGACAGACAGCACGGTGGGATGACAGCACGGCAGCGGTGGGATGACAGACAGCACGGATCTACGAATATAAGTGGCAGGAACCGAAGATCTCTGGCAGTTCCAGTCCCACATGCTGGAGATCTTGAAGCAGTCGGTGGCCCGTCCTATCGATATAATATGGCCACCATTCCGGAACACCAAGCTATTCCTATGGACACTTTTGGCCCACGTCGAACTGAACCGGTACCAACCCCTGCCGTTCGTTTTCAGACGACCGACTTCTCCGCTCACGATTCTGTCAGCAGCACGGAAAGCGGCGAGTCCCCTCTAGCTTCTCAAGTAGCGTTTCAAAAAGAAGATGAAGTCCCGGCCTCAGCTTTGTCTTACTTGGAAGTCCTTGTAAATGGTCATCAGACAAGGGCACTGCTCGATACTGGGAGTCATATAACTTTAATCAGACGCGATCAGTTGGGTGAACTGCCGACATCAGTAATGAATACTTACATGCCGGAAACGAAAACAGCCACGTCTGTAACGGGTCAGGATGTACCGCTGATAGGGTCAGTAACTATTCAACTTCAGTTAGGGGATACCATCTACCCTCAAAAGGCCTACGTCACTTCGGTCATGAACCACCCTTTGCTTCTTGGGTTGGATTTCTTGAAACAATTTGATTCAGTGAAACTACTGTTTCGACAGAAAAAGTTACAAATAGGAAAGCATCGTTTACAATTGACGCGGGCAAGACAAGGAACACAACTAGTAGTTCTGAATAACGTGGTGATGCCTCCGCGTTGCGAAATGCACGTACCCTGCCGATATGACCGTGCTGGCCTCATGGGCGACGCTGCCTTTGAGCCCCATGCCGCCAACTTATTCAAATTAGGCGTGCAGGCGGCAAGAGTCGTACTACCGTCCATAGCAGACGGATCGGTACTCCCAATAAGACTACTGAATGCTTCCAACCGTTACGTTACAATATATGCAAACATGGTGCTAGGAACGGCAGAACCGATTCAACAAGCACGCCAATTTCCTCAAGTTAATGCTATCACCTTGTCAGTGCCTACGGCGTATCTTACCGAGGAGGAGATCAAAAGCGGCATTGCAGTTCCCAACCTGCCAGATGATTCTTCCGCTGAAGAACGAAAAGCAACCCAACGTTGGATTCTAGAGAAGCTTGATCTGTCTAAGAGTAATCTTACTGAAGCCCAAAGGGCACGGCTGATCGAAATTCTGCTACAGTATTCTGATCGATTTGTGGGGCCTGATGGTGAACTAGGCCATACCGATGTAGTGGCTCACACTATAGACATCGGGGATGCAAGGCCTTTAAAACAGCCGCCTTACCGAATACCCGTAGCGCAGCGAGCTGTTGTGAAGGACCACATCGATAAAATGTTGGAATCAGGGGTACGCGCCAGTCGAAGCCCTTGGGCAAGTCCCATAGTTCTCGTCACGAAGAAGGATGGAACGCTACGGTTCTGTGTGGACTACCGAAGACTTAACTCACTCACGTAGAAAGATGTGTTTCCACTGAAGAGGATAGATGAAATTTTGGATGCCCTTGGCAACTCTAACTTCTTCAGTACCATGGATATGGCGAGCAGATATTGGCAAATTAAAATGGCCGAGGAAGATGCAGAGAAGACTGCTTTTTGCAGCCTGTGGGGTTTACACGAATTTACTGTAATGCCTTTCGGCCTCTGTAATGCACCAGCCACATTCCAACGGTTGATGGACGTGGTCCTCTCTGGACTCCAGTGGCAAACCTGTTTGGCCGGCATTGACGACATTGTCATCTTCTCCAGAAGTTTCGAGCAACATCTTGTCGATCTTGCAGCAGTATTTGACCGCTTACGACAAGCCAACCTGAAACTGAAATTGTCCAAATGTGAATTCTGCAAATCTAAAGTACTGTATCTGGGCCACGTTATCTCCAGCGAAGGGTTGGAACCAAACCCTGAAAAAATTGAGATCGTGAAGACTTATCCATCGCCTACTAATATAACAGAACTCCGAAGTTTCCTAGGACTATGTTCATATTACAGACGGTTCATAGAAGGATTCGCCTCCATTGCACATGACCTCCATCAGCTATAGAAGAAGAACGCGCCATTTCAATGGAATGACGCCTGTCAAACTGGTTTCGAACAACTACGTCAGCGTCTCATAAGTAGCCCAATTTTGGCATTTCCTGACTTCTCCAAGTCGTTTATTGTAACTGTCGACGCACGTGGACGAGGCTTGGGTGCAGTGCTATCACAAATCCATGATGATGGTGAACATCCTGTAGCGTATGCCTCCCGTTCTTTGACGGAAGCGGAACAGAATTACACTGTGACCGAACAGGAGTGCCTGGCCGTTGTCCACGCAGTGAAAGTTTTCCGCCATTACTTGGTGGGACACCATTTTACCTTGATAACTGACCATGCTGCGCTACGTTGGTTATTGACCACCAAAACGGCAATCGGTCGCATTGCAAGATGGGCCCTTGCGCTCCAAGACTTTAACTATGATGTTGTTCATAGACCAGGAAGATCAAACAAAGTTGCAGATGCGTTGTCTAGAGTTCCTCGTACACAACCAAAGCTAGCTTCCGCAGTTAATGCTGTCACCATGACGGAGGGTACACCGCCACAAGAAGACGACCTGACGGAAACAGGAAATGACGAAACCGAAAATTTAATCCCAGATCCATGGGACGACTATGCCTCCCTTTCTCGACAACAGACTGAAGATCCAGATTTTCAAGCCATGTATGCTTACAAGGCATTTGGAGAAATTCCCAACGATCCCAGAATAGCAGCCGAAGTCATCTTCGCTTCGCCAAGATAGAACCTTCGTCAAGGTATTCTGGTACATTTGTGGCCCACCTTACGCGGACGTCACACTTTGTACGAGCAAATAGCGACACCGAAATCCTACCAACAAAATCTCTTGGAAGCATACCACGATCAACCGCTGGGAGCCCACCTAGCCGCAAAACGCACATACTTACATCTGCTTGAACGTTATTATTGGCCCTCCATGCGCGGAGATGTCTATGCTCACTGTACAAACTGTCATGCTTGCCAAGCCAGGAATCCTGGGCAACCTGGCAAAGCGTCACTTGTGCCAATCCCAGTTGGAGGACCTTTTGACTGCGTCGGTGTGGACATCCTAGGGCCGTTCCCCATGTCACAGAATGGCATGCGTTATATCGTAGTCTTCATGGACTACTTCACAAAATATACGGAATGCGCTGCCATCCCGGATCAAACAACAGAGACTATAGCCAAGGTACTTGTAGCTGATATTGTGTGTAGACACGGCGCGCCTCGCCGTCTTCTCTCAGATCGAGGAACCAACTTTATGTCAGAACTTTTTGCGGAAGTCCTGGCCCTCTGCGGCATCAGTAAAGTCTCTACCACTCCTTACCACCCTCCGTGTGATGGATTAGTCGAACGGTTTAATCGCACCCTGGTGGGCATGTTGACTTCTTAACACTAGTAATACGGACTGGGATGTGTATCTGCCCTTGGTTCTTTTTGCGTACCGAAGTACAGTACAAGAAAGTATCCAGGAAACTCCTTTCAGAATGCTGTGTGGGCGGTTCCCCTCTTTACCCGTTGACACGCAGATATCTCTTCCTAATATGGCATATATTGACTCTCCTACATTTGCCATGCAATTAGGCCGCCAACTTGAAATAATCTGACAACTCGATGCCCAGAATCTGAAAGCTGCACAAGCCAGGCAGAAGCAAAATTATGATCGTACAGCACGACCTAAATAATTTTCCCCAGGTGACTGTTATGCTTAAGTTTCCTAAGAAACGTAAACTAGCTCTCACCTGGACCGGTCCGTATCAGGTAGTCGAAAACCAGTCCCCTAATGTCACATTGGTGTCGAATCGGTGGAAGCCCTAAACAACGGGCGAATCACTTCCAAGTACATGCTAATCGTTTGAAGCCTTATGCACGAGAGAAGAGACAGGTCACTCCAAATCCGTCGGTATCAAACGAACCACCTGTAATGAGTTCTCTAACGGAGCGGGATGGTCTTCATCAAGAGAGTGGGGAAGCCGTTTGCAAACCCCGCTCCGATCATTCCTCTCAGGTGTCACCGCGGCGTTCCGCACGTAACCGCAAACAAACGGACTTTTTTCGACCCCAATGACCTAAAGATGCACAATGTTTACCTAAAGTTTTAAAAAATGCTATATATTTGTGTATTTTTTAAATTAGGAAAAGAAAGTTAAAGACAGGGCAACTAATGACTTTAATTAATCGTAATACATTATGAATATATAATATATACATGTAAATTGTTTTTGATTTTAAAAGCTGCGTTAAAGTTAAAATAATTTTTTTAATTTTGTAAACATTGTTTTAAACTTCTAAACTATAGCTTCATGCACCCCCTTTGTACATATTGTTACTATGCATGACCTATCTTTTGACTTTAAATATGACGTCGGCGTGTCCTTTGTTTTCCTAGCCACACACAAAGACAAAGGCGTTTAAAATAAAATACAGAATTTACTAGAAAATACAGTATTTACTGGGGGAGTTTCAGTAAAAATGGTATTTACGTGTAAAGATAGGAAGTTTAAAGAAAATACCATTCTTACTAGTAAATACCGTATTTACTAAAATCGGCCAGTAAATACAGTATTTACTGAATACAGAAATTACTACGACATAACTACTTCTACTCACATTTGAAATCTTCTACCTGTATTTTAAACATTAAACTATAACTCTTTTCGCTATCGCTATAGCAACCTTAACATATATATATTTCGTTTCTCAGTTTGTTTCAACGGTAATGAATGTGTCCATTAGCTGTGATTCCTGCGGCTTTGACAACGTATTCTTACACAGCGCAGGAATTCGCAACATCAGTTATTCTACTAAATGCGATGCCTGTGGTTCGATCTTACATTATTCATGTGGTCGTCCTTCCCCTATATCCAGTGAAAACCGAGGTCAGTATGGATTTCTATCTGGCACAGATGGTTTCTCAAGTTTCCCCTCTTCATTTGGTCGTGGTCGCAAGTTTCCGATAGGTGTTTCGGGCGTGGTTACCATCCCGCGTTCATCGTTGGGTTGGCGGCCCCCCCACACTCTTGTTTGGACCTCCGCCAGGGTTAGAGTCCTTTCAGCCAAGAGGCTTTACTGGGATGAGGTTGGTCGCGCCGGTACCTTCCCCAGTGCCCTCTTCTAACCGGCCTGCGGTCCCATGAAATCTGCCCACCTGGCAACCTAATGTGCCACTTCAAGACGTCCCTACACCTTCCCCATCAGTGGTTGAGGTCCCGGGATCACAAGTGATTGTGGCACCCCCATCGGCAGTGTCACGTCCTGAAACACCTGTTCAGGACGAACGAGACATGTCGATTTCCCCAGGTGTCCTGGTGGTGGATGAGGGGACCTTATATGAGGAAGCCCTACGCCCTGGGTTGGCCAATGTCGGATTCAAAGCGGATGACTTACCACTACCACAGGGCGCCTCTGCCGTTGTGGAGAGTGATGGTCCTCCTCCAAAGAAGAGTAGTAGGACAACCTGTCCCATATGCGGAATCCGAGGGAAAATGTGCCTCTGTTACCGCTGTGCGGTTTGTGACCGCACTCTAGCTGACCATGATCGCCCACATCCTTTTTGTTCGACGTTCAGGGCCCGTGGACAGAAGGTGAAGACTGTTACTTCTGTTGCGTAAATACGGTACGTCAGCTAAACTCTTGACATTTGCCTCAGCATTTATCCAGTCCTGTTTTCAGGCTAACTGCAATTGCAATTGTGATGATCCGCTGATCAGACATGTCATCTATGACTGGGAGCCAGCTGTAATCCAGCAGCTGGCATGTGAATTGCGTTATTACCATCTTTTCGAAGAAGTTCCCCCTGACTTTACAACAGTGACTCTGCCTGCTCCTGTTTTGAGCCATGATTTGGATCTAAAAAATCTGACCTTGGAGCTGAATTCTCGGCTTCAATCCTTAGGTCTAGCGTCTCCTTTGGATGAAGGGACCTTTCAGATCTCGTTCAGCCCACATATGGAACGTCTATACAGTGCTCTTCGCCTGTTCCATGCATCCATTTCCCAGGGCGAACAGACAGTTTTTTTCCTTCGGGTGCTTATTGCTCTTTATTGGAATGCAAAGCTCACCAAACGGGTCCCCCGATCCGAGACTTTGCGAGACCTTGCCTTTTTACTGGGCGGATGCCCGGTGAATCATGCTGATCTCCCGAGCACATCACAAGCATCCAAGGGTCGCTACCCTGCTACTGTCTTTCGGGCCCTCGATTTGGCTGCCTTATCAGTCCATCATATGGAAAACGTTTTGGGTCTCCTTTTTCAAGCAGTCTCGGATGGCTGTTTTCCAACGCTATCAGCCGCCATTAAGCGTTTCCTGCGCACTACCGTCGTAAACCAACTGCGCAAGAATACTTGTACTACTTTTGCCAAGGCGAAAATTCAGAACTCCACTGTTTACTATGCCTTACCACCTTCTACGACTGTACCCATTATCCTGCATAACCAGTTCACTGACTAGCCTGTTGGTACTACTCTTACTTCCCTTTCTATAAATTTTCTGCAATACTATAAACTATAAACTTTCAACTTCTTTCGTTTCCTTTACTATTCCACTGTACTGTTATCGCGTGAGGTCACGCCTTATTTTTGAGGGGGAAAAATGTAACATCTCATCTATCTTCTAAATTCCTTTTACATCATTAACTTTAAACTACATAATTTTCAAAACTTTGTTGAAACATTATTGTCTCAGATCCGGGTTCTTGCCCCACTTAAATCTTCAACTACCCCATTTAAAGTTTAACATTTTTAACCCAATTTTCACACCCCATAGCCCAGGCGGGTGTGTTACATTTTCTATTTAAATATACACTTCAAAAACATTCTTCAGTTCTCAGATCTAAGATATTTTCTTTGTTTTAAATGTTGGCCTCTGTTGAACACTGTTTTGTTACAGTTTTGCCTTTGAAATTGTGAACATTCTCCAAAAGGATTTGTTTTGTACTTCACCACATATAGACATTTGTGAGACAATAATGATTCCATCATCTCACCATTTTATCCCACTCGATACCCCCTTCGCCAAGGGGTCGTATGCTGTTCATTGAAAACTGTCTTCCCGCTGGAAGTGATATCTACTTATAGTTATTGCTACTCTCCGCTGAGAGCTACTTATTGCGTAGACTAATAAATACTTTGCTTGGACAACCGATTTCACCTTATCACTAAGCGGCCCGTCGCCACACGGGCTATTCTCAAATGTTAAAGGAATCATCGAAAATCTATTCCCAACTAAAGAAATGATCCATGTATATAATTCAACGTAAGTCAATAATGAATCTCAAACGGCTGATATCTAGGCTACGACATGTTTCGCAAAATTTTTTAGCTATCATGTGTCTTGTACGTGACGCCAGCTTACATAAAATATCGTGCTATGCATTTTAGTTAATTTAGCGGTGATGTTGCTTATCCTATTGTTGTTACAAGTTTCTGGAGGGCGAATTTGTCCCTCTTACCCAGTTATTTTTCAACTGCCCTTATTTAATGAAGTTGCGTCGAAACGGAAGTAATGTTAGAAAAAGCAAGAGCGTTTGGAGAGAGCATTTGAATAATGTTCATTTTGAAAACTTTTGTTTTGTGGGAGAAAGACAGCTTCGCTCGTTTACAGCTGCGAATCTAAATCCTGTTGCTCAAGTTACTGGGATTAACTTCAGAAAACGCCAAGCTGTTCGCAGCCTAACTTAAAATTGAACAAGCAGTTCAGAGAGCTGTTCAAAGAAAGCACAAAGAAAATGATTTACAAAATGCTGTCTGGCGTAATTCCTGCAACAACCGGTAGCCCAAGTGCATCGTTTGGCTACATGAAAGAGCAAACCGCAGTAGATTCAACCAGTACGTTCGCTTACCTTCCAGATTTTAATCCAAGAAGCTTGCATCAGATTTGTTTATTAGTCTAATTATTGAACAAGGGCAATTCCTTTCGTTTATGCGCGACATGGCATCTGAAGCTATCAGTATCGTGTGTGAATGTCATGCCGTCAGGGAAATTCCCGTAAATTGCTTTCGGCTCATTTTACTGAAGCAGTCAACTCTACTTTAACAGAATGCTCAACATTCGAAAACAAAGTTATTTATCTGTTTTGGGAGGAAATGCTTGTGTTTAGGAGGTTGGCGTCAAAGGTTTCCAACAAAACAGGAGGTTTTTCCTGCTGAATGAAAAACGAGACATCCACGTAATGCCACAAGCGGAGGTTAACTGTCCATGAGACCAATACTGATACTATCAAGATCTAACTGTTAGTTCTGTCAGTTCACTGAAGGAATAACTTTGTTATGGTGCGTGAAGTTTTGTTTCTTAATAATAAGTTATGAAGTGAATGGTTATGTAAAATTTCTAAAAGACCCTGTCAATGGTTGAAATAAGACTAGAATTGGTGCTACTTCGAAACCTAGTTATGAAAAGCATTGTCTCAAATTAAAATGTATTTCTAATGAAACGTTTGTGAATCAGTCAACGGTCAAATGTTCATGAAATAAAAATGGTTGAATTTGAATAGCACTGCTAATTAGGTTTAACACCTTGTTACAAAAGCATATATCTGCTATTTGAGTAAAATAATTGGGGTTATGCCCATTTGTTAATTGGTAAATGATTATAAAAACAACAAAAATACAGCTTGTTATATATTTCCGAATGTTTACGAAAGTTTACGGAAGACAAGACAATCGCTATAAAGATTTGGTTGCATTTAGATAGCTTTTGATTGGAAGCATTCGACGCTTTCTCGGTTATACCAGGCGCTTCAACAAAGCAAAGGTAAAGTAGTGGAGTTGAATTTAATTTTTTATGTTTACGTTTTTAACCTGCAGGGTTAAAGACAATTAAAACACATAGAGTTAAAAATAACTCCATGCTTTCACGATGACTTCATTTTAACTCTACTCTACTATGCTCTGCGCTACTCTACTCTACTCTACTCCCTTGTGAAGAACCCTGAGATTCCTATTTAGAGGAACAAATGAAAAACTATGTGAACAGACTGTGTGTTGGCCGTTCTCAAACGTTAGCGGGTGTAACATCTCATCTATCTTCTAAATTCCTTTTACATCATTAACTTTAAACTACATAATTTTCAAAACTTTGTTGAAACATTATTGTCTCAAATCCGGGTTCTTGCCCCATTTAAATCTTCAACTACCCCATTTAAAGTTTAACATTTTTAACCCAATTTTCACACCCCATAGCCCAGGCGGGTGTGTTACATTTTCTAAAATAATTGGGGTTATGCCCATTTGTTAATTGGTAAATGATTATAAAAACAACAAATAATACAGCTTGTTATATATTTCCGAATGTTTACGAAAGTTTACGGATGACAAGACAATCGCTATAAAGATTTGGTTGCATTTAGATAGCTTTTGATTGGAAGCATTCGACGCTTTCTCGGTTATACCAGGCGCTTCAACAAAGCAAAGGTAAAGTAGTGGAGTTGAATTTAACTTTTTATGTTTACGTTTTTAACCTGCAGGGTTAAAGACAATTAAAACACATAGAGTTAAAAATAACTCCATGCTTTCACGATGACTTCATTTTAACTCTACTCTACTATGCTCTGCGCTACTCTACTCTACTCTACTCCATTGTGAAGAACCCTGAGATTCCTATTTAGAGGAACAAATGAAAAACTATGTGAACAGACTGTGTGTTGGCCGTTCTCAAACGTTAGCGGGCTATTCTCAAATGTTAAAGGAATCATCGAAAATCTATTCCCAACTAAAGAAATGATCCATGTATATAATTCAACGTAAGTCAATAATGAATCTCAAACGGCTGATATCTAGGCTACGACATGTTTCGCAAAATGTTTTAGCTATCATGTGTCTTGTACGTGACGCCAGCTTACATAAAATATCGTGCTATGCATTTTTGTTAATTTAGCGGTGATGTTGCTTATCCTATTGTTGTTACCAAGTTTCTGGAGGGCGAATTTGTCCCTCTTGCCCAGTTATTTTTCAACTGCCCTTATTTAATGAAGTTGCGTCGAAACGGAAGTAATGTTAGAAAAAGCAAGAGCGTTTGGAGAGAGCATTTGAATAATGTTCATTTTGAAAACTTTTGTTTTGTGGGAGAAAGACAGCTTCGCTCGTTTACAGCTGCGAATCTAAATCCTGTTGCTCAAGTTACTGGGATTAACTTCAGAAAGCGCCAAGCTGTTCGCAGCCTAACTTAAAATTGAACAAGCAGTTCAGAGAGCTGTTCAAAGAAAGCACAAAGAAAATGATTTACAAAATGCTGTCTGGCGTAATTCCTGCAACAACCGATAGCCCAAGTGCATCGTTTGGCTACATGAAAGAGCAAACCGCAGTAGATTCAACCAGTACGTTCGCTTACCTTCCAGATTTTAATCCAAAAAGCTTGCATCAGATTTGTTTATTAATCTTATTATTGAACAAGGCCTATTCCTTTCGTTTATGCGCGACATGGCATCTGAAGCTATCAGTATCGTGTGTGAATGTCATGCCGTCAGGGAAATTCCCGTAAATTGCTTTCGGCTCATTTTACTGAAACAGTCAACTCTACTTTAACAGAATGCTCAACATTCGAAAACAAAGTTATTTATCTGTTTTGGGAGGAAATGCTTGTGTTTAGGAGGTTGGCGTCAAAGGCTTCCAACAAAACAGGAGGTTTTTCCTGCTGAATGAAAAACGAGACATCCACGTAATGCCACAAGCGGAGGTTAACTGTCCATGAGACCAATACTGATACTATCAAGATCTAACTGTTAGTTCTGTCAGTTCACTGAAGGAATAACTTTGTTATGGTGCGTGAAGTTTTGTTTCTTAATAATAAGTTATGAAGTGAATGGTTATGTAAAATTTCTAAAATACCCTGTCAATGGTTGAAATAAGACTAGAATTGGTGCTATTTCGAAAGCTAGTTATGATAAAGCATTGTCTCAAATTAAAATGTATTTCTAATGACTTTGTTATTGTAATAACTTGATGGTATTTTTGACCAGCCAGTGCCAACTGGGCCGACTTGATATAATTTGAACTTTCAAAACATTTTTGAAAACAGTTTAAAACCGGATGTACTTTTGTTGTTTGGGAATCGAAGTCAGAAACCGTTGGTTTAGCACATAGATGCACTACCGACTGAGCCAACCAGGCACAAACGAACGAAGCTTAGTTTGAATTCGAACACAAACTACAGCGACCGTTGAGACGGCGATTTTAATTCTAAAGTTTGAAAGGGAGGGGTATTCTCAAAGAAATAAAACACACGCAGACTGGTAATACCCAACGCCTTCAGGGCTCTGAACGTCGAAACAAATAACAGTGACAAAAATTTCAGCCATAGCGATGCGAATAAGAACTTTGAAGTTGTAAGTCCATAAAGAGGAATTAGTGGGCTAATTTATTCTGGCAATTGGTGTGACCATTCTGAAGTAATTCCTTAAAGTTAAAATACATTACGGCAAATGTAGCCTAAATGTTGTACGCAATGCTACTTTTAACTGCGGGCTGACTGTAATTAAGGAGGTGAATAACCCGTAATTAAGGAGGTGAATCGATCACAGGCTAACTAAAGTGCAATAGATGGACTAAACCAGAACTGTACTAAAAACCCACTCTAGTAAAGATTAAAAGGCATCATAAATTTATTGTAGTTACTGACTAGCCTATAAGGCAACGAATTCCAATAAAGTATACAAAATAATAACTATAAGCCCGCAGGCCGACTGTTCGACATCAAGGATACACACTAACTGATTAAATGGCTAATTTGGTTAATTAGTGACATGGCCGAAGCCGAGAATTCTACACATTAGGAATGACGAAATTACTTAAGAGCTGTGAGTGAAGTACACTTCGCATAGCGAGCAAGAGTACATAATGATAAGAGTATGCCACTAGGCAAGCTCTCTCTTATCAGAGCAAAAACCATGCTCTGCCCGCTAACGGCCCACCCCCCCCGCAAAGCAGACCCTAGTGACCCCCCCAGCAAATCAGTACCTAGTCGAAACTGGGGTACGCTCACTCGCTCTATGTTTATGTGCTTAAGCTCGAAAACACAAGCAGTGTGTTAGCGAATTTTGTGCCCGCTTCGAGCTTTAGAACACCAACATAGCGCACGAAATTCTTTGAAGTGATGGGTCTAATTTGCGGGGGGGGGGGAGGGTGGGCCGTTAGCGAGCAGAGCATAGTTTTTGCTCTGATAACATAGAGTGTGCCTAGTGGCACACTCTTATATTATGTACTCTTGATAGCGAGTATTTAACACCACTAGTGCCTCTGTCCTGGAACGCCCATTTTTATACTACTGGAATAGCATGGATGTTATGCGAAATCGTACTGTCCACTTATCTTTTGCTGTGGATTGAATTGAATTCCGTTTGAGTTTTTGGCATATATTAAGCATCCACATCTTAGTGACGTCTTGTCTTTAAGAGTAAAGGTTCAAGATTAATTTAAGGTTAAACCAAATTTAACTCAGAAGTTGACGGGATTTGTGTAAAACTGCAAGACATCATAAACGCCTATATTGCGGCGGATGTAAGTACAATTCTGGGTAAATCTGTCAAAAACACCTTTAATTTAAAGTTTAGTAGGGCATGTGCATGGACAATTCGTAAAATATGGAAAAAGATCATTTCAAATATTACCTTATGTCAACAACGCTGCCCAAGTATGGGTCCCTATAATGACCTGCTGCCGCTTCGGTGTAGGGCATCTCCACAACGGGGTCATCCCAAAACTTGTCTTTCACTAGAGATGGATGCTTATCCTTTAAGTAATCGGCAATGAGAAATCCTACCTAAAACTTAACATTATATTAACAACTTGTTTATATTGAATTAAATCTTGTTGTGGAGGCAGTTTGTTATATGGGTAAGGATGCATGGAAGATGTCCAAAATTGGTATTTCGTTAGTTCAGGAAAAGTACCTACCGCAGAGTTGCTACAAGGAACCATGGTGGCCTTAACAGGATTTTCGAATGAAATTTAAAACTTATTTTATTTAGTATATTGAGATTTAACAATTTTGTCTTCATATCCTGAATTTACCAGCTTTTGCTACTAGTTGATAACGTGGTAAAGGAGCACTTTTTCAAGAAAGGCAACCTTCCAGAAGTCACTATTTTAAATG